>VZUI01013317.1:0-160128 GCA_013401135.1 Cettia cetti | reverse complement strand
GGCAGGATTTGGGAAGGAGGCAGGATGGGAGAGCAGGCAGGATTTGGGAGCAGGCAGGATTTGGGAGCAGGCAGGATTTGGGAAGGAGGCAGGATGGGAGAGCAGGCAGGATTTGGGAGCAGGCAGGATTTGGGAGCAGGCAGGATTTGGGAAGGAGGCAGGATGGGAGAGCAGGCAGGATTTGGGAGCAGGCAGGATTTGGGAGCAGGCAGGATGCGGGAGCAGGCAGGATTTGGAAGCAGGCAGGATTTGGGAAGCAGGCAGGATTTGGGAAGCAGGCAGGGTACGACTTGGGTGTGGGATCTCAGGTGGGTGAGTGCTGCTCCCATGTTCTGTTTTCCTCCAGCCAACACAGGAATCTCCCCATCCATTCCCATGTCTCTGCTGTGATGTGGGGAGTGAAGGAGAACCAACTTCTAGAGTTTCCACCCTCTCCAATGGTCATGATCCCATTGTTGCCACTCCAAGTCAGGGCAAGGGAGGAGCTGGAGCAGGCTGAAAGGGCAGGAGTGTGTAGACTGAGTTTGGCTAAGGCTGCTGATTAGAGTTTATTTGCTGGTATACACTCATTTTTGACCATTTTGTACATGCATAGCATGAAGTAGGTAGATGTGCTGCAGAAATATTAATTGATGAGAACTGCAGATGATCTCTCTGCTTTTTGAGAGTGCTTCAGGTCACAACATCACATGCTGTGCATAAAAGAAGCTGCACTGGCAGCACAGTCAAATTTGGATGTCACTTTATTGTGCTATTTCTGATATTATGAACAGTGTTCAAAGAGCCATTTGTGAGGATTTGGGTGCATTAGCCCTGTTAAAGGGAATGAAATTTGCACACACCCTGGGGACACAGCATGGGCCTTACAGGCTCTTTGTTTCTGACTGAAGTGGAGAAACACCTGGGTGAGTGCTGCCTATTCAAACAAGAAGGATTTTGTTTGTGGGTGTCCTGTTTTTACCTGGCTCCCTTGGATAACAACTGATTTAACTGTTTTGGTGCTGCTCTTGCTTTAAGAATAAATAAATCAATACATAAATTGATAAATTAATGTTTTTCAATTCCCTTTATAGAAAAGATTAATTTTTTTTCTTCAGATCAATTGCACTGTGTGAGGAAGCAGTGTTTTGAATTAAAAATGTTGAGAGAGTAGTAGAGTATGTATGTCGTGCTTGATAAATGTGCTCTCATGACTGCTGTGAGAGTGAGATAGATCCACATGTCAGAAAAGAAGATAAAGCACAGCATCTGCTCTTCCACCTCCGTGTGCTTGTGGGAGTTCTTTCCTGTTTCCTTATTTCCCCATCTATAAATCTAAAATAACAAAGGCCTCCCCCACTGGAAGTGGTATCAGCAATTCATGACCATACAACATTAAAACCTGGGAGTGAGCTAGGAGAACAAAAAATGTTCACTCCATAAATTATAGAAACACATCTAAACAAGGTGATAGCCAGCAGAAATCACTATGTATTCTCCTGTTTCCTAATTACCTGGATGCATGCCTTCTTTCAGTTATCCCTGACTAAGAAAGGGCTTGTAGGTAAACACTGGTGTTTTGGGGGTGGCATGAAATTTGGAAAAGCCTTTGGGAACTAGGATTGAACAGTGGCTCTGAGCTGTGGCTGTGTTTACAGGGTCTCAAATCAGGTGATCACTACCAGATGCCCAAGTGAGCCTCAGCCATGATGTGTCCTTTGCATCAAAGGTGCAGGCATGTGCCCATGACCACTTGCATTCTGTGTTGGTGCTTTATGGGGCTGTGGGATCACAATGGTTTTCTAGACTGAGCATCAGTCAGCAGGCTGGGAGAAGAGCTCTTCCCACGTTGGGTTGATGAGAAGTCAGGTTTTAGCAAAGTCAGAGAACAGCTATCCCAGAGCAACAAGAGGATTGCAAGGAGCTAGAAAGATTTTTTAGGTGTCAAGTCTGCTAGGCTGTCTTCAAAATTCTTGTTGTAATGAGTTTGGGATTTTGTTATGCTGTTGATTATTTCTAGTTGTCTACACAAAGCTGATACTTTGCTTAAGTCTTAAATCAGGGCCTGGTTTATATAACAGTAATTTTATTTGGGGTTTTAATAGCAAATACACATTTTCATTCTAGATGAGGGTAGGCAATTACTCTGATGTTGGGTAGAATTGTGCCCTGGGCCACCTGGCAATAACTCTGACTTGAGAAAAATGGAGAAGCTGTATGGCATCTCTGATCTGCAGAGAGGTGTTCCTTAAAGCTGCTCTGCATCTCTCCTGTGATTGTTCCTAAAATGCCCACCTTAGCTATTTGCTAGTCATATAGCACTACTGTGTTCCCTGGCTTTCTGCATTCTCACGATACTGGTAACTAGCCAACTGCCCTGGACAAAATGTAGCTATAAATCAAATGTCAGACTCATTTAAAGTGGCTGAACTGTTATAAAGCTGAAGCTGCTCCAAGGGCTGGTTGACCTACGAGCCAGTCCGAAGACCACCAAAGATCACAGCTGAGGATCAGGTGCTGAAGATCACCAGATGTGCAAAAAGCTTTTGCAAGTGGATAAAATTATTCCTGTACTGTGTGGCAGTATCCAAGCTGAGTCAAAGCTCTGCACATCAAACAAAAGGCACAATGAGACAGAAGAAAGCAGTAGTTCTCTGGAGGACATAGCAGGGTGAAGAGATATCTGCACGCCCAAGTTTTAGGGGTTTGAGTTCAGAGGTGCTGCCAGAAGCACCTCCTGCTCTGGCCTCCTCTCACAAGGAGCTTCTCTCCTGGAGCCCAACAAGATCCTGTGTCTGTACTGAGGCACTTGATTAAATCCTGCAGTGTTTGCTGGTTGTTAGGGAAGCACCTTCTTAGTTAGGTCACACATAATGTTTAATAGGTTTTAAAAACCCTAATATTTTGTTCATTCTGACTAGGGCATCATCTCTAAAGGCTATTTTGGTTTCCTGGTAAGGAACAGACCACAGTCTGGTCTAAAGGGTTTTAAAACTAAGAGGGTCCACCACAAACAACCTCTTCATCAGACCTCCTTCATGCGAACGACATAGATCGCAGCCACTGCCTCAATTTTTGTCTTCTCACCAGAAGAAATGTAGTGCCTGATACCACAGCGGCCATCTCTAGGCTTCAGAGTTAACAGTGCTCCTGATGAGAATCCCAGCCCGCGCGGAAAGTGCGATAAGAACGTCAAGTTTGGGTGGTACCGGGACGTTCTCCGTGCCCGCGGGGGCTCCAGGAGCGCTGAGGCGATTCCCGTTCCCGCGCTTCCCGCGGGCCCCCGCCCCGCCGCGCTCCGCCCCCGGGGCCGCCCCAGGTACGAGCAGGGGGGCGGCTCCCGCCACGCGAGCAGCGGCCGCGGGACCGCTCGGCTCGGCTCGGCACTCTTCGGCTCGGCTCGATTTGCTTCGGCTCGTCCCGGCTCGGCTCGGCGCCGCCGCTCCTCCGCCGCAGGTAAGAGCGGCGGTCCCTCTGAGGGGGCTCGTCCCGCGCCGTCGGGGCTGCTTCCCCTCGAAGGTGGCGGGGAGGGGGCTGGCGGTGTTCCGCGCCTCATGTCCCCACCGGGACCCGCAGACTCCTCCTGCCCTCCTCGCCCCGAGCGTCGGGGCTGTCCCCGGGCTCCGCGGGACGGGAGCCGGGGCGGGAAGCAGGAGGTGCCCGGCGGGTGAACGCCGGGTGGGTGCTCCGTGCCCCGAGGTGTGGTGTAACGGGCAGCCCTCGGGGGCGGCGGGGCGGAGAGGGCAACAGCAGTTCCATCTCTAAAATAAACATTTCCCAGCGATATAATAGTGCCTTATCTCTAAAATACCCTCAGCCTCGCGGGGTGGGGAGGCGGGAGAGCGGGGCCTTCCCGGCTGTTCTCCAGCTGGTGCGTAACCCGCCCGTTCCCGTCACCCCGGGCAGAGCCCGGCTCGGGGCGGGGGAGCGGGTGACAATAACCCAACTGCTCGGCCATGGAGCCCTGCCGGGAAACGCCGCTCTCGCTGTGGTCCCGGCTGCTCGGGGCAGGGCAGGGACCCGCTGCTGCCGGACTGCACCGCCCGCCCGAGCTCTCCCCGCAGAGCCGCTGCCCGGCCCAACAGCCGGAGGAGCCCGTACCGACACTGCCCTCATGGCCCCGGGCAGCGAACCCACCGCACCAAGCCAGACGGATCCGTCTTCTAATTTAGTTCATTAAAAGTATAAACTCTGCAGTTTGTCCAGTTTATGCTGCACAAAACGCATGTGGTATTTTTTTTGCCATGCATTCGGGACAACGCGTTGGTTTTCCCCGCTCTTTTCCCGGCTCTTGCCAGCAGCCCGGCGGTGTCGTTGGTGTAACATCAGCCTGGGGGACCGCGGCGGTACCGCCGACACCGGCACGGGTGGCTCCACCTTTTTGCCTCCTAAGATTCTGTCTCCACGCTGTCCTTTCCTTACAAGCAAAAAACGTGTTGTGTGCTTGTGCAGTGCATCAGGTTGATCTGACCTAAATTACGTGTAACTTGTCAAAAAAAAAAAAAAAAAAAAAGGCGGAGGGGGGAGTATAATTTTAACGTGGATTTCCCCATGTCCTGAGACAATATAAGACCGTGGTTTCAGAACATGTTTCTGTGAAATTCTTTGGTGATAAATCTGATTTTGACTTCTCCTGTTTCGTTTCTCATCACTTATTCCTGACCCAGTGCTGCACTCTCAGTTGTGTAAATAATAGTTTGCAGGTCTTCAGAGTTGCCTGGATTTGCTCTGGCTCCAAATAACATTAGCTTGTCTATGGTTTTTTGGTTTTTTTTCCCCCCTCTCCAAAGGTAAAAATGTCACTGGAACCATTATTTTGATCTGTGTGTTTGTAACTGTACTCAGATCGTGGGAGCACTGGTATTGGGTTATAGATGGTACAAAATTGAATCCATACGCTGCTGTATGGAAGTGTGTAACTAAAAGGCTTTTATTTGCTGTTCTTTGTGCTTGCTATCCTGGAGGTGGTCATATATGCATTTACTGGGACTTCACTTCCTTCAGGACAGTTTTATCAGAAGACTTTACAGTGTAAGTCAGAAGAGAGACAATCCAAATTAAAATCAAGCTTCCTTTGCAATTTTTACAAAATCTTTAATTCCCTCTTTACAGACCCAATATATTTTCAGGTGACAAAGTGAGCAGACCTATCATCTTTAGTTTTTAATAGCAGTAGTTCTTGTGTGTAGCAAAGCAATTTAGTATTTGTTAACATGATGGTTGTCTTGTAGTAGTTATGTTAGTTGTGTAGTTCAGAGATCCTTTTTCCTACCTTCATTTTCATGTTTTCATGCAGCTCCAGATTCAAATGTGCAGGTGACAGCATCACAGTTCAGGGTCTTGCATCACACTGGTTGTAGTGCCAGGGAAGGGCTCTTGTGTCCACTTGGCCCTCCCCAGTAGGTACATGTCTATTCTTTGTTACTGGTTGGGCTGAAGAAGTAGGGGGTTTTGAGGCAGTTCTCAATGATTAATGCTGATAAATGTCCTGAACTGGTCATTTCAGGTATGCTTTTTGCTGTAAAAATGTATCTTGTTCTTCAGGTTCTGCATATTTAGTGAGCTCCTGAAACGTGTGCTTAGCTTAGTGCAGTAGTGTTTGATATTTGAAACAAGCAATAAGATTTATGTTTGGAAGTATTAGCTCATTAAAAAATGGGAAGTGTGAGGGTGCTTGTTGTAATCCCAGTTAGCAGGTGGCTTACTTTGCAGCATGGGAAAACATCATAGCACAGAGAAATGAATTAACTTATTCATCACAGATTTTCTGCTTGGAAGATGAGGATAAAAGGCAGCAAATTAGACTTCTGCACTGCAGAGGCATCCTGAGCTGGCCCTGTCTCTGTGTGATTCTGGTTTGCAGGTGGTTTCTACAAGGCAATTTCAGTCTCTGGTCATTTGATTTGGTGAGGACAGCAGCTTATTTTTACCTATAAGTGAAAGGTTTTAGACCCAGTGATGCAAAAAAAATCTTTAGCTGTCTCCTGGTCATTGGTGGAGGAGTGTTTACCTGAATCTGCATATGGCCTCACTCTAGCTCCAGAGAGGGTGAATGCCATCATATGCCTGAACTTCCTTATCTTCCACCACAAGGGGAGGGCAGGGTCATGGCTTTCTCCCAGGAGGGCTGGATCCCAGGGCAGGCTCATGGCTTTCTCCCAGGAGGGCTGGATCCCAGGGCAGGCTCATGGCTTTCTCCAAGGAGGGCTGGATCCCAGGGCAGGCTCATGGCTTTCTCCCAGGAGGGCTGGATCCCAGGGCAGGGGCATGGCTTTCTCCAAGGAGGGCTGGATCCCAGGGCAGAAGGAGGCTGTGCCCTGCCTTCCATCTGGGGAAGGATCAGCAGGGCCTCACACGGCTCTTGTAACAGAGCTGGCACAGATGCATCTTGTGTGTTGCTCTGGGTGCTTTTATGTCACTGCTACTTCAGTGTATGCAGCAGTGAAGTGCTCAGAAGTACTTCACTGTGGCCAGTTCCTTCCTGAGAAAGAGAGGCAGAACTGCAGGGCTGGAGATCCAATGAGAAGGGGACTGAATTCCGGATTTCTGTTGTCTCGGCCATCGCTGCAGTGTTTGTGGCAGGAAGGAAGGGCTTTGAGGATGGTGAGTTTTGTAACAGCCATCAACCTTGTCTGTGTGCACTGTTCCCTGGGACAGGGCTGGATTTGAGTCACCCTCAGCTTGCAGTTTTGTAGACCCAGTAATTGGCTGGCTCGTGGATTCCAAAATTCAACAGAATATTCAGGGAATGGTGGAAATCTCTGCATCTGCTCTTTAGGGCATAGGGAACATAAAAATCCCCTCTTCCTTGCATCCCTTGGGAGAGAGCTGAGCTGAGCTCCCCTTTACTAGGAGAGATTTTTTTACTGTTAAATATTTTTCTCTGTATTTTCTGGAGTAGTGTGCTTGCCAACAGGCATGGAACCATGTGATAATAAGAGAGTGACAAACACTCAATGCTCATAGAAGGGAGTAGAAAAGTGGAAACTTCAGTTTCTTAAATTTGTTGTTGTTCTCGTAATATTAGAGGGACTAATTCCTTCTTCCTGAGAAGAAATTTTATTGTGGCTCTAAAATTGACTTTGAGGATGTTGAATGTTGTGCAGGAAATGGGAGAGGCATGGCTTGATGTTTGACTCAAGGAAATCTTTCTAACAACAGTTAAATGTGCTTGTAAAATTAAATGGCAAAAAAGTGATACCGCCTGGTTCTTGACTCGTGTTCCACACCCAGCAAGTTCTTAAATACCCTTTAGATGCTGTTTTTAAAGCCTGTGTTCCTCAATCTAAATGGGTAATGAAAATCAATAACCACTGACATTGCTTAGAGGTTTTCATCCTTCAGTTGTCATGCATATACTGAACTTTTTTGTAGCGTGTAAATTCCAGAACAGATCCACTACATTCTCATAAAGACATCTGGACTCATTAATAAATTAATTTCATTAAAGATGAAGCGCTCAAGATGAAGAGCTCAGATTTTTAAAGTAATAAACATAGACTTTCTGTGTTGAGAGTTGAATTATTTTTGTTCTAGAGCTGTCAACTGAGTGACATTTAGATGACACCCCAAAGTCAAGTTCTGGACAGAGTGAGCCAGAGGCTGTCACAGGGAGCAGTTGTTGCAGAGGGCAGGGCTGTGAGAGCAGGAGGAAATGTAACTGATAATAAAAAATGTGCAATACTTTGAGCAAGACCAAACTGCTGTCGTGTTGCCAAGTGGGGTGATTGTCAGTTGTGTGGATCCTGAGAAAGGATTTGTCTTTGATCCAAATTCTGGCCCGGAGTAGGTGGCTGCAGCCTGTTATTTCCATAAGGTCCAAGTGTGCCCAGGTGTTTTGGCAGTCTCCACAAAGCAAGGTAATGTAAGCCAGGATGACAAATGGTTCTGTACCCTGGCTTGCTGGAAAGGAAATGCACCAGACACAAACTTGGCCTTTAGATTGTATTAGCCATGAAAAAGATAACTATGTTCTGTTACGTTTTTCTGCTCTAAATCTGGAATAATTATTACTTTAAGGCAGGTATTTTTGTGTAGATGTGCTGTAAGTTGCAGATGTTTCCATGGCCTATTGCAGTTGTCTTTGCAGCATGGTAGACTTTGATAAAGGCTTTGTGCAAAACACCCATGTGTACAGAGGGATTTCAGCTGCTTCTTGGTTCCATTTGCTTTGCTGCCTTTCTTCAGGAAATGTGTAATGATTCCTGTCTAAGGTTTTCTGTCCACTTGTGAAATTTATCTAGAACTTTAATTTTAGTAAAGCTAATCTCCCTTTAATGAACTTTAAACTGATGCCTTCGAGTGTTGCTGTTATCTTAATATCTGTCACTAACCCAAGCACTGTTTCTGTTCTCTTTGTACACTACAGGACTTCCCTCTTTACCTTCAGTGGAGGAAGCTCAGACCTTACACAGCTCTGTGTTCCCAGCCTAACCTGCCTACCCATTATTCCCTCACCTAATATTCTTATTATTCTTCTTTATCATAGTCATTGTAATCCTTTTGCTTCTACATCGCAGGTTCAACAGTGTGACCACTCTCTTGATTCATATACTCACAGCAAAGCCTTCATCTCTCTCATGGATTATAGATCTAAATTGGTAACTATCACTTGCTTGCAATGTTTATTAGCAGATATGTTAATTGCTCATACTCTGTTTTCTGCTTCTGATAAATGCTTCTTGTAGACAAGCATTTTTATAAGAATCTCTAAGCTTATGGCCTTATTTCCTTTATGAGCTTTATCCTTAGGACAGCACACATTGGCTGTAGAAAAATTCCATTGCTTGGTAGAAATCTGGTTCAAAATTGAACTTCTTTTCTGAAAAAGAAAACAGTATTTATTTTCCAATGACAGAGCACATAAAGGAGTGAGTTTTTATAATAGAAAAATTGACATAGATGTGTAATTTGTGAACCAGAATATTTTAAACTTAGATGCACTTTCTAAGACTTTTTGGGGAAAAAATGCTTATTTTTTTTAAATTAATGTATTAATGCTTTTGAGAAGAAGTTATGTTACACATTAGTAACACCTCTCATGGGTTACTGGAGAAATACAGAGGAGTGGTTTCATGCCATCCTCTCATCTGCCTAATTAAAGAAATGTGTGTTAGTGGATGATGATGAAACAGTTAAACTGTCACATTTAAATTGTTACTGCCTTTAAATAACACCAGACAAATATAGGAAATTACAGTTTTGGCTTTAAAAATGAAGCATATTAAAGGATGGTTTTATTCCTAGAACTGCCCAGAAGCTGTAATACAGAGAATACATAGGTTCATAACAAGTTGAATTTGCAAATGTGTCTTAGGGTATGGTTTGAAGTACAAGTTGCATCAGTGTCACCAGATTTCATGGTTAACTGGGGTGACTGAAGCAGAAAAGGAAACTCTTTCCCAAATTCAGACTCCTTTCTCACAGTGTTGTGAGAGAGAATGGGATGTGGAAGCAGCATGTCTGTGAACACACCCATGTGGCTTTAATAAAGAGACATGGAACCTTCCAAGGTAATGATTGGGATTCTTGTTTCTTGTCTGTGAGAGGATAAAGAAGAACAGCCCTCCATTAGTTTGTAGCCAAAACCCTAAGGGCTTGCAACACTAAAAGTCAACCTGGCAATAAATGAATGGTGAGATACGTCAGTTGATTTCTAGCCAACACTTTAAATTTTTTACTGAAGTTAGCTGTAGGGAAAAAACGTTGCAGAGCAGTGATTCCCTTCAGTGTTTCCTAAAAGCAGGAACACTTTGATGTTTTGTGTTGTGCTAGAAACCAGTTTGAATCTTCACCGTGATGCTGGTCACAAACTGAGGAGCACAGCTGTGTGGATCCATCTACGTGACACATTTCAGTGAGCACTGAAAACAACAAAGGCTGTTTTCCCATGGAGGTGTCTTAAGGCAATAGGCTTTTTTTCTTTTAAAAATCATTAGACCAAAATAGAAACTAAAGACAGGAGAGCCACCTTGGCCTAGGAATGTATTCTTTGGTGGCTAATAAGCTCTGATTAAGATTTTATTGCTTTAGAGCATTTGCAGCATCCTGCTCTAATGTGGTTTCTTTGTCTAATAAAATATGAGCTCACACTGCAGGCTTTTTCCTCAACAGGGAAATAATAAGGTATCTCAGAGCTACAAAACTGCCTATTCCCACAAAACTAGTTGGAAGTGGCTGTGTTTGAGGCCTTGCTCCCATTGCTAATGCAAGGGAAAAAAGGTTGTCAATATTAGTATGCTCTTAGCTACAAAAAAGAGGGCTACCCAGGCAAAGAACTAAATGATGCAAGGTCTCATGCTGAAGTGTTTTCAAGGACAATCTGATTGGCAGCTTTTCCCTCTCCTGTGTATTGGGTTTTATGTCCTGTAGCAAAATCTTTCCTGTATAGGTACTTTATTAAGGATTATTCCAAGACAGTCAAAATGGAAGCAATCATGAGCCTCTCCTTTGCCCTCTGTGTGCCAGCTGTGTTTGACCTGGTCTCCTGTAACAGAACTCTCCTTGGGCTGTGTGTTTGTGTGAAACAGCAGAGATGCTGCTCTGTTTGGAGCCAGCCCAAAAGAGCATCTGTGGCTGTGTGCCCGGGAGCAGGGGTTACTCTGCCAGCTGAATGGCCTGGGGCCAAGGAGGGAGCACAATCCCCTGGGAGCAATGGCTGTGAGAGACTTCAGGTGATTTGTGCAGGAGCTGCCTGACCTCAGCGTGTTGTCTCCATTTCCCTGTGCTGCAGAATCTCCTCCAGGTGCAGAGGGCCTGCAGGAGATGTGCTTTTGTGGACCTTTCTCTCAGTAGCATAGCAACTGCCACCACTTCCCTGTGCTCTGTCCCCTCTGCTTGGCTCCCTCAGCCGTGCCAGATCAGGAACTGAACCGACTTTACAAACAGCCCTGTAAAACAGGAGAGGCTGTAGGAGGATTTATTTTTAACTGGGAGCTCTCTGTTCTCTGAACCACCTCTCTGCAGGGTCCTCAGGGCTGACATGACTAGGGAGTGCTTGGAGAAGCAGTGAGACAACAGGTGGGGAAGAGAAAGGGAGGGGAGGATGACCAGGAGAAAGGTCTGCTCTTTCCTGGCTTTGGGATTCGAGCACAAATTCAGGGGCAGCCCTGTGAACATCCAGCCCAGCTTCCGGGGGAGCACAGCTTCAGTAATGATCTGCCATCAGAGGGATAATCAGAAATTAGTATGAAAGTCCTTTTGGTTTCACTCTATTCACTAGAAGGGAAAGAGAAAAGTCAAATTTAAGCAAGGGGATGGAGTTTTCTTTAAAATTTTTTGCTCTGACTGCCTCTGGTGATTCAAGGTGCTGACCTGCAGCATCTTCAGCCAGCACAGAGGCCGGCGAGGGTTGTGCTTCTATGACAACAGCCCCGCCTTCTGGGCAAGTATCATTTGATCTTACTCTCTGTGTTGTGCTTTTAACAAAGCTGCTCGAGCTGGCCACACTCTGTAATTGCTTTTTCAGCTGAGATCTGAAAGTCACATTTGTAGCCAGGTACAATTCTGATTAGAGCAATCTAGGAGGGTTAATAGAGGTAGCAGTGTTTCAGTTAAAAGATCAGCTTGGAGTGTGTGGATGGGTCCTGGGAAGACAGGGGTAGAAAGAAGAGACTGATTCCTGTATGACTAGTGCAATACATCTTTGTTAAAGGTCTGCCTCTGAATCTTTAAAAGACCAGGCTTAAAGTGATTAGGCTTTCTCACTATTTCAAGCCTGTGTGTGTGGAATGGAAAAGTAGAGATTTAAATTTCTTTTTTTTTTTTTTTTTTAGCAAGTGCACAAGTGTTATCAATGGCATTTGTGAAGATTATAGTGTGTATGAAGAAGACAAATTACTCAAACAGAGAATTTTCTGTTGTCCAGTGTGGTGATGGTACAAATCAACTAATCACCTGATTCGTAATTTTTTGCAGCTGAGATTCCTGAGGATAAAGAGGTAGTGAGTGCATTGGCCTGAGTGTTTGAATGGAAGTTAGTCAGATGTAAAATTCTTCATTTTAGAAATTTCTGCTATGAACCACAACACATGGGTAGAAGAGCTGTTTTCTGATACACTAATGAGAAGAAAACTTGTGCTTTCTGGAGTGCTTGCAAAGGACTGTAGTCTGACTGAAGAGCAGCTGAAGTTCAGAAGAGGGTGTATCAGAATTATGCTGTATTCTACAGAGAAATACTTATGGGAAGATTTTAATGCATTCAGTGCAGCTGTTCACTATTGAGCTACTGATAAACTTCTTCAGAAACTGCCCTTGTGAATGCAATCTGTGAGTGAAATGTCTGCTGCACCAGCCCTTTTCTATGTGAGAAAGTTGCATATGTTTAATCTGAGATAAGCTGTTGTGCATACTGTACTGAAGTTGAAACTGGGCTGCTTTTGGTTTGTTTCCCCTCTGTTGGAAATTTGAGTTGAATTATCATCCCTATTTAAACTGCCTTGGGATAACATTTTGGTTTATAGTTGTGAATTTTGAACTGTTTGTTTTGGTTTTCTTTGGGTTTGTTGGGTGTTGTTGGGGTTTTTTTCAGTGAATGGGTGCAGTCGTGTGTGCAGGTGAGACTTGCTCAGAAGGGAGGCGTTTGGGCACATGCTGAGATTGGAGTGAATTTTGTTCCCAAAGGTGCCTATGAATTTGAGTTGAAGAGAAAACTTCTGTGGATGTGGGTGAAGGAGAGACTTCTCTCACTGCCCAGTGCCTTGTGACTGTGCACAGCGTAGCCCAGCCCTGGTTTGGATGAGTAGCTGCTAATTAGACCTGTGCTGCCATTGCTCCAATTTGCCAATCCTGTGACTGGTTATAAGGAGCCAAGACATTTGTTTATTTCATGTGTGGTAGCTTCAAACAGCATGAGAGATTAAAAGTGTGGTATATCTGTTAAATGGTAAAGTTTCTTTTTCCTCCTCTGTAGTAATTTGGTTTGTGTAGTTATGATCTGTACAACCAGAGATGAAAAGTCAGAGTCTTACCTTCTTTCACCAAGTGTCTGAGCTGCACACATTAGAGCAGCCAGGGCTGCTCATAGCCCTTAATGATTCATATTCTGCTGTTGGTTTTTTTGTTTCTCAGTCTAAAAAAGATAATTTATCCATTCCAAATGCCATCTGCACCCCCACTGAACCCTCACATTTTATACAGTGCTGTTTATTCCAATTGCAGTCTTAAGAGTAGATAGGTATCGGGTGGATTCAAAGTTTCCAGCTGAAATTTCTGTTTTTTCATTTTTTCTGATTGCCTTTTTTTTCTTCTCTAAATGTTGAGAATGGAATTTTTGTAAGGATAAAATGGTGGTGGTGCATGCACTAGAAATGCGAATTTTCCATAGAAATAGCAAAAGCAATTACTTAGGTTTCTTTACCTTGGAGGCTGCTTGATGAATTGCATGGTTGGATGCACTGTCAAAGATTTTAGTTCTTGGTTGCAGTTTATTGGAGCAACAGAAGTGGCACCCTGCCACTGGAGTAAAGAATGCTGTTTCCCCATGAGTATTTGAACAAGCTGCAGTAGCCATCTGTTATTCTGTTTAACACAAAGCAGAGCAACAGGTGTATTTCTTGGGTTTGGAATTCTTACCAGCATGAGTGAACTAAACATTTAAAGGCAAGATTTAAAAGAAGATTCCTAAGTGTGCTCCTCTTTAGTCAGCAGATATAGTGCTTGTGACATTAGAAAGTGGAGAGATAACCTAAACATATGGTACACAGTTAAGGGAAACAAATGCTGAACTGCTCTTAAATCTGTTCTTTTTCCATGTTTGTCATTTTCTTAGATGGCTTCAGTAACAGATGCCAGATTCAGGCAGAAAGATACTTCAGACCAAAATTTTGATTACATGTTCAAGCTCCTGATCATTGGCAACAGCAGCGTGGGTAAAACATCCTTCCTCTTCAGATACGCCGACGACACCTTCACCCCGGCCTTTGTGAGCACGGTGGGAATCGACTTCAAGGTGAAAACAGTTTACAGGAATGACAAGAGGGTGAAGCTGCAGATTTGGGTAAGTGCCAGCATTTTCAAAGATGCTTGATACTAACCCCAGCAAAGGTGTGATGGTAAAAAACCAGCTTGTTTGCAAGTGGATTTTTGGGTCGGTGTAGATTTTGGTGGTTCTGTGTGGCTGGACCTTTGTGTCCCTGCAGTAAACTGAGGGAGTTCTTTGTGTTACAGTCTCACTCAGCTGGTGAGGATCCTGATGTGTCCAAGCAGCTGCTCTGCATTTGAGAGAACTCTGCACACAACTCATACTATCATTTTACGGCCTCTACATAAGATACTTGTATCTTCCTGTAACTCATGTACCTGCTCAGCAGCCCATTTCTACCCAATTTCTGTCTCATCTAACAGCTTAATTTTCTAATTGATCTACATACACTTGATTTATAATTCTTTAATAATTGCATTTAAATGTAGAATTACAGTAATCACGTTTGGGTTTTTTATTTATTGTGGTGATCTTGAGTAGTGAGAATCTAAAATGAGGTGTTTTTTTTGTACTACAACTACATGATTCATTTTATTTCTGTGTTGCTGGATACAATGCACAACAAATTATTTAATAAAAGTTCCTTTTCATGTTGTGAAATCCTGACCTTGAAACTAAGGTGGGTCACTTGATATGAAATTGATTGATTTAATTTAGGGTTTCGGCAATAAAAATGTTTTTACTTCAGGCCCCATATTTCAGTTGATCTTCAGTTTTAGAATTTTTCTATTAAATTTTCTAAGAAGTTGTGTAAAAGCAAGACAGAAAACACCATAAAATATTGGAGTTTTTTTCAAAGATACTGTGATTAAAGTGAATTAAGCAATCATCTTAACTAAATATGTTAGAGGGCTTTGGGGAAAAAATGGCTTTAATAACCTTAAACTACTTATGAAGAGAGATGTCAGGTGGATTCCTCAGAGGGTGCTATCCATAGGACCTGTAATATTGGAGTTACCCACAACACTGTTGATTTAACATTTATTTTAAATAGAAGGTGCACCTAAGTGTTGGACAGTTTCCAGAGTAACTTGTGTTCTGTTCTTCTCTCTTTTTGCATGGATCTCTGACATGAGTCATGATTCAAGGACCTTAACAAAAACACTGTGTGCCTCTATCAAAACCACAGTGTTTGAGCTTGTCTCCTGCCTCTCCTAAATTTATTTTTGTCATTTCAATGTGTTCTCCAGGCTACATGAAGTAATTGTGGGGTCCATACCAGAACTGTGGGTTCCAATGTGTAAGAAGAAAGAGTTTTCATCCCAACCTGTCTTCAAATTATTTTTTTTTTATTATTTACAGCTGCTGTTGAGATTCTGGGAGTGTGAGGCTCTGTGGCACCATTGAACCCTTTACTCTGACTTAGAATTTTCCAGTTATGTTGACTTTTTTTTTTTTCAATTATGCTCCCCCTGAGCTTGGCATTAAGCCTTATCTGAATCAGGTTTAATATGAAGGTTTTAAATGAAGAAGGAGAAGGTACAAGTGTTTGACTTAACCACTTCAAACACTTTTCTAATATCCAGAGAAAAGCACTTCTGGGAACCTCTGATGTTCTCTTCTCCACAGAGCCAGGGTTTTTTCAGTTCAGGGGTGCTTGTGGAGCTCTGAAGTGAGCGCAGCTGTGGCAGACTGGAGGTGCTCAAGGACTGTGCCAAATAACCTTGTTCTGTGTACTGCAAGTCTCAAGGTGAGAGGGAAGTTATTACTGCTGAGCTGTGATCCAGAGAGATCTGTGATCAGTGGGACTTTCTTTACATTGCTGTTGCCTGTGTTGACCAGAAGAACAGAATTTGGGTGCAGGACCCAGCTGCAAAGAGTTCCTTGTGTTGTCTTAAAGCTCAGAAAAATTCACTCTGCTTCAAGGGCTGAGCAGCTGCACGTGAAGGCTGACAGCTGTGACAGTAAATGTCTCTCTGGCCTGACTCCTGGTTTTGTTTCTCCAGCAAGAGTTGATGAGCTTTTAAAGCCAGAGATCTTGCATTTGTGTTTGTGCTGTGTTTGAGGAAGTGTGTATTTTGTGAATCAGGATTTGACAAGCTGTCACATGGAACCATCAGGAGAGCTCCTCTGTTTGATTTTGGTGTCATTAGTGGCCTCTTGCTTTGTTGACATTAATGCCTCAATCACCCAAATTGATATTTTAATAATCAGTTGTGCTTGTGACTAAGCAGTCTGGGAAATGATCTGCTTTGAAAAGATTTGAAAGGAATAGCTCTTTAGCTTGAGAGGAACGGGACATAGCAAAGATATTCATGATGTTTTCAAGGTGGAATGACAGCGCTGCTGCTGCTGCATATAGAAACAGTAAAATGGTTCAGAGAGGGGTTTATGAAATAATGTTTTATAGGCTTTTCCCCCCCCTTTCTTTAAAGAACTCCAAGACCACTTGACTGTTTTAATTTCAAGTGTTTTCTGTCTTTTTTTAGGAATGGTAGCATGTTAATAGAATAAGTTAGCTTTATTGAGAACATTCATTTTGTAGTTGGATGAGGCTTAGTAATGTAATATCTAATTAAAAACATTATTTGCATAAATACATTCATATATTATATAGATATTTACATATCTACATAAATGCAATGCTTGGATTAGATTTTTTTATGCCACTGCCATCTGTAATAATATTTTCATATAAAGCATTCTTCCTTATAATTGGGTTGTAAGGGGCCAATTTAAAATATCTCTCTGTATTTCTCGACCAAGTTTTGTATTCCCAGAGTTGCTAATTACTGTTTACTGGAGGAAAACTATTATATTTTCAGCTAGGTATGTTTTTTTATTATAAATAAATCTCAAAGGTAACATTATTATATTCTTAGCAAATGCAAACAGTTAATACTTAATGCAGAGTTCAGGTTGCCTAGCAGCTAGAGAGGGCCACTTTGTCCAGATCCAGATGGAAGCAGGGTGAATGAATAAAAGTGATTTCAGTTTAGGTAAGAGCAAGATGAGTTTCTTTTTCTCCTTTCTGTGCATTTGTGTGTCTATTGCTGGTGAGGAATAATGGTGCTGAAAATGACAGCAGAACTCCTGAGCAATGTGGCATCCAGGGGAGCTGCTGAGAGGCAGCCTCTGGCCCTTTGTGCTGGCCCTGTCTGGCTTCGTTGCATGAATTCTTTGCACAGTCACATAAATTAACTGATAGAAAATCATTGCCAGGGTTCAGCCCCAAACACTTGCACACCACCCAATACATACTTTGTGTGAAAAATTTGATTACATTTTCATTATACTTTCTTGCAGCACCCTACACAAGGGACTCTCAACATTGATGTGATTAATAATGAACATAACTAAATACAGGGTTTGGCAGCTGATGTTACAGTAGAAACTACTTTAAACTTGTAAAAAGCAACAGAGATTAAATGTAACTTCAAGTTAAAAGGCAGAAAGGCTGTGATGTTCAGACAGAGGCAGCATATTTAGACTGTGGTATGATGTTTCTTTTGAGGAGCTGTTTATTGGACTTAAACTGCTAGGATGAAGATTTTTCCTTCTCATTGAAAAAAAAAAGTCTCTGTGGCTTAACTGCTGATACCTGTTGGGGTGTGAGATTAGCTTTGGTGGATATCTGCAATGTGGCACAGCTGGGGAGAGGGTACAAAGCAATATTGCTCTGGGTTTTTTGGGTCTTTAAAAACAGAAATATGACAACTGCTAATTATATAGAGTGGCAGTTACCACTACAAAACAGAAAAGTGTAAAGCAAAATAACCCCCCTGCTGTGTAGCTGTCCAGAAGGCAAATACACACTGCTTTAAAAAGCTTTTTGTATCAGCCATTGCCTGGATGACAGGATGATCTTGAGCAGCTTGCCTCTTAGGGAAGGGATTCAAGGAACTAACACTGGCAACTGAGGGGGTTTTTTTGAGTTTTGTTTTTTTTTTTTTCCATTTACAGGAAGTAAAATTAGAACACCATCCTATTTGATTGTAAATTTTAATGTTAATTGCGCACTTAACCAAAAGCTAATTATGCATTTCAGATGAGAGAGTCATCTATTCCCAAGGCATCCTATTCCTGTCATGGTTTTGCTAAGTTCCTTGCAAGCACTGACTTCAGGCTTGAATACTTGCACAAAACTTGTTTCTAAAAAAAGAGATAATAAGGTTCAGTAATTAAATGTATAGATGTGATAGTGATGGGTGTCTCTAAAGCATTAATGGGCCTGATTCTGCTTTTATAGACTCACAGTTGTGAAATTCTCTGATTTGCTGTTTAGATGAAGAACTAAATTGGAGAAATTCATGATTGTGAAAAGAACACGTTGATCCTTGTAAGGGAGTCAAGGATTACATTTTATTTGCAGCATTAAGGACTTACTGAGTCCCAGGAATGAAAATCATTGTGGGTGAGTGGATGTAAAGCACTGCTTCTCATGCTAAAATACAATGCAGAATATTTGACTGGAGAAGAGATGCAATAACAGTATCTCTAATTCAATTCTAAGGTCTTGGTTATATCTCAAGTAATAATACTTCTACTTGGAGAAGAACTTGGTCCTCATGCCTCTCTGAATGGGCTTTAAGATTAAAGTTGCAAGGTTGCTACAAAGGAGAGAAAGAAAAACTTGACAAATAAAGCCTTGATGGGTCAGTTACCCCTTTCACTATTGAATTACTGAACAGCCTAAGCTTGCTGAGCAGGACATTGCTGTGTTTGCAGTCAAACAGTTGACATGGAGGGTTTATTTCTGTTTATAGTTAATCACCTCAATCTCATTGTTATCTCATTATAACTCTGCATTACAATGAAGACCAAATTCAACTTCAGGCTAAGCTCTGATACCACTGCAGTTATCCCTGCTGACAATACTGGATTTGCTCTCACTGCAGGTGTAGTATCTCTCTTTGTGCTCCATCTTTGCAGAGTTACTGGGCTCTTGGAGGCCCAGTGCAATTGTTTTGTACAATTCAGTAAAATGAAACATGTTGTGCTCAGAGGTACCAGGCTGTATCCAGGGGCAGTGTCAAGTGTGTATTTGTTGATAAAGAGCTGTTGGTGGTTCAAAGGTTTGTACCTTTTCTAGACAAAATGAACCAATGCTGACTGTTTGTCCAGTAGAGGAAAAGCTGTACATGGGAAATTATTCACTTGATGTAGTGAGGCAGTTAAGGTTTGAGAGGACAGATGAATTGCCAGCCTCCTTATTATGATTTTCTGTCACAATTTTTTTTCTACATAATGACTGGGTATATTCTATATCTAAATATGCTGGGTGGCACTGTGATTCATTATGAAATAACACAGTGGGTGGAATTTATGAGTTCTCATAGTGTTTGTCTCAAGTGAGCTTGTACTTAAACTGTGTCACATTTGGTCAGATGAGAAAATACAACTACTGTGCTTACTCACATTTATAACTTTCATGCATTGTGTTGTCTACTGCAGTGTCATGTTTATGCAACACTTGAGTACCTGAAAGGCTGATTTTAGAAAAAGGGAATCCAACCCCCCCCAAATGTTTTTCAGGTAGGAGGAATTGTACCCTACAGCACAACTGGAGTACCTAGGAATGTAGCAGCATGAACTTTGTGATGTATTTTCTGTTGTCCAGCTGTTCATTTAACAGCATGAACTGAGCTCCCAGAGATAAGCACTGATTTTCTGTATTCTGTTGCATTGGAGACATTGGACTCTGCAGACAGAAGGAAATATTGGTGAGAAGTACCAGAAACTGGACAAAAAAGCAGCACATTCCTGCAGCATTGAGAACAGGGAGGCCTGTGGTTTGCTGGTTTGGTTCTCCCATCTGCAGAACAATGTGATGTTTACCAGGTGACACTGATCTCAACCCAGATTTCTGGTGAGCTGTTCTGGCTGCCCAGCAAACACTAATGTGAGTGACAAATTAGGAAAATAAATCCTGCTTGGGGTGAGATGTGTCTTCCAATAGCAGCTTAGCATCTTGTATTTTATGGCCAGGGGCTGCTGCAACCCAAAAGTGTACCCTAAGCATCCCAGGGTATCCTTCTCTGCTTCTGCCACAGTGTGAATTTGCAGCATTGCTGAGATGTTCCTCCATCCAAATGGAGCTGCCAGTCCCAAGTGTCCTGCTCAGCACACACATGGCATCCTGCACTTGCATCCTGTTTGAAAATTCCTCTGGTATTGCCAGTTCTGCTTTGCATCCATTTCTGTGCTAATCAGATACTCACTGCTTCGCTACTAATTTGTGTTAGAAACTGAAACAGGAGGTGGCAGGAGTGTTTGAAACTTGAGGGGAGCAGGTGTAGGTGCAGCAGATAAACACTGTGTTATGAGCTGCTGTGCTTCATTAACCAAAGTACCTTCAGCGATATATGACTCAAGTGATTAAACTTTGTGTATTACTCAAAGAGGGCTCCATGGTGGTATTTTCTCAGCCAGATTCTGGCTGGTCTGTGGCTCTGACAAACCCATCCAGACATCTGCAGCAGTGCTGGAGGGTGAAATCATGGCGAGGGAGCGGCGTGTGTGGATCCCTGTGTGCTCGTACGCTCCTGTTGCTGCCGGGTTTTACCGTCCCTCTGCTCTCCTTGCAGTCAGAGCAATAAAACAGAACATCCAGGGGACCTGTGCACAGGATGTTTACGAGGCACAGCGCTCACCCTACTGCTGCTTTTGCTTTTGCATGTGCTTATTCAAAGCCTCACCTGCTGCTTCCCCTCCGTGGGTCCCTCGGTCGGCGCTGCCGTGGCAGTTGTGGAGTTGCTGCGTGTTCCAGTGCCATGGTAACCGCATCCTGCTCTGCCGGCTGCCAGCGGGCACCGAGCCTGCCCAGTTGTGAAAGGAAGCAAGGGCTCCAAGTGCCAAATTGTGGTAGACTGATGTGAGTCAGCTTTGATAAGTCCAGGTGAAGTCCTTTACCAAGGACTGCAAGTTTCTTTTTTTTTTGAGGGAAGAAAGAGAAATAACTCCCATCAAAAGTGTTTTGGATTTTTTTTTTTTGAACTCTAAAGGGCTAAAAAATGTGTTGTCACTGGAATTACCACCAAGTGCTAAATTGCTTTCTTGCTCTGCAGTTTAACCTCATGCTGTACACATTTCTGTAAGGCTGTGCCACTTTTCCCATCATTTTCTCTTTGTATTGTGCACCCTGGCCTGCTCTTGGAGAGGTTAGAGAGCACCTTTGTAAGCACTTTTGCACTAACTGCAAGGTGAGTTCTTGCAGAGTGCTGTCATAACAACATTTCAAATCATGGAGTTGTGTCTAAGAGTGAGCAAGTAGAGCTTGGGAAAAGTAAGGAATTCTTGTTTGCTTTTTGCAGAAGAAATACTCTGTGATAAAGCACACAGGTGCATCACTTAATTACATGGAGTAATAACACTGGAAATTTACAGCAAGCAAGGGTAATTAAGGAATGCATTTTTCAAGTCTTTCATGTAGAAGAGTGGAATGATGGACCATAATAACTTCAATGCTTCTGTTACCCTCTCTTGGCCCTCACTGGGTTGTCAAACCACCAGCACTGTGAGGGCTGGTACTGTTAGAGCAGTGTAGTGGGACACTTGAGAAGAGGTTGTCTGAAAAAAGGAAGGCTGTGCTCAGTGCAGCATGATGGGGCTTGCAGCAAGCCTGGCTTAGCTAAAGCACAGCTTTAGTTGACTCTGCTGTGCCCTCTCCACCTCTGAGTCCTGCCTCTGGCAGGTGAGGGCCTGTGCAGACAACTCCACTGTGCAGTGCTGATGTGTCCTAAAGGGAGCAAGAGAGTGCAGTGAAAACGGGGACAAAACTTGTGTAGAACCAAAGCAGGACCATGAAAAGAAAAACCCCAGTGGCTTTAATGAATACAGTAATTCCAGTGGAAAACAGCACCAAAGGACAGTGCTATAAACACTGGCTTGCAAGCAGCAAGGAGTGGCCCTGAGCAGCAATCCCAGGAGGGCTGGAGAGGTGGAATTGCTGTCTCAGAAGTGTCAGTCTGTGTGAACTCCAGGTGGATTCCAGCCTTCCTGGGAGGTGGTTGGTGTCTGGGCTTCCTGAGATGTGGAAGGGGATATACATTTGGCAAAGCTCTTCAGCCTGTTTTTATACACCCTTCCTCACCAAACCTCCCTAGGTTATTTTCCTAAGTGTGAGAGCAAAGCACAGAAGGGACTTGAATGGGTTGGCTGATTATGGGAACTCAGAGCTTCAGATGAGCAGTATTTCTGTACTGATGCTCATTCTGAATGCTGTCATATAATTATGCAACTGCTGCAAATCCATAGCTGTTTAAGGTGTCTTATCCTAGCTAAAATGATCTTCTCTTTTAGAAGAATGCCCTTCATCTTGAAAATAGCATGCAGGGAGAGTGACTACTGCAAAGATATTAAGTGAGGTAAATCTGTGAGAACTGCCTAGTTCCTCTTGAATTTTTGTGGGATTGGAAGTGTAAGATTAATAAATTCTTTGCACTGGTTAATGATTTTAAGGGAAAGCAAACTCTTGCAAGGGAAGAATCTGCATAAAGTCCTCTACTGTTCTCAGTTGCCCCTGCCTCAGGAGCATGTTCAAAGCTGTGGCCATAGTTCTGAAGTCTTGGAAATGTTTGAAATGGCTTCCATTTTTCTGCTAGAATTCTGATATAAATATGTGTAGGAGCTACTTAGTATTCAAGAGACTGCAAGAAATCTAAAGGGAACAAATTCTGTAAAAATACACTTATCATGGCAAAACTATGATTTCAATAATCTTTCACCTAAATCTGGAAGTGGTCTTGGTCTACAGGATATCTACTGTTTTAACATGGAATTTCACCTGAGTGAGTAGAACATGCAGAATCTGACTGAAAGTTGGACACAGTAGCACCTTTGCATCAGTGCAGTTTTGGCTCAAAGTGATTTGTCAGTTCTCCCATCTGCAGCAGGGGCTGTGGGAATCCTCCCTTGCCCATCTGGCTGGGACACCAGGAAGCAGTTTTGTGTCAAAACCTGATGTTGCTAAGTGATGGCAAGGTAGCCACCTGCCTTAGCATTTACAACCCCCCCGTGCTCAAACAGAAGGAAATGAATAGCTTTATTTTCCATTAACTGTGTGCAAGGTGTTTATTCACTCTGGTCCTGAAAGTATCAAGCATGTGCTTCCCTTTTACTCCAGCTGAAAGCTGATTCAGAGTTTTCAAGCCCCTGGAATGGCAGCTTTTTATTCTGCCTGAGAATGCATCCTCCAGGTAATGTATTGTCCTATAGCTGTGAGAGATAGTGCAGTCAGTTTGATGATTAAAAAAAAATAGATTAAAAAAAAAAACCCCCACCAACAACCCAACCAAAAACCCAATATCAAACCAAACTGCTTTTTATCACCTAATACAAAGGCAGAGAAGAGGTGGTATTTGTTTTGTTGGTTGTAATGTCAGAATCCATGCAATAGCCCTCTTTATCTTTTCTCTCCTTTTTCTTTTTCTTTAAGCTACAGCCTCTGTGGCCAAGAAGAATTGTAGCATTGATTTCTTTCCTTACTACATTTTTTTGTGAACGAAGCTGAAAATAAATCCAAACTATCAGATTTGCTAACTACTCTGGGACTGTTATCAGAAAATAGGAGAAGTTAGGAGATCTTTCACTTCTTGTCTACCTATTCTACGTATATTTAAAAAAAATTGATAAAGGTTTAATTGCCCTCATGCCACAGGTAAGTCTGCTGGGTTCTGCTAAAATCTGTCTGCTCAATAAAGCACTTGTTCAAAATCATCTCTCAAAGGAAGATGCTGAGTGACTTTTGCAGCCATGACTCATTGGATCTTCATTTTTTAAATGAAAAGATTCCCAAGACATATTAATTTTAAGATCTCATCTATTAAATTCTTGATTAATAACAATGAGAGTATTAGTTTGACAGTGTGTCAAGGCTTGAGGGATTCATATAACCAGTGTTCTCTCTTCAGAACAAGAGGGATAGTTCATTTTTTCACAGAGATGGACTTGGCAAAGACCCAGGCTTGGAACCAGAATCCCTCAGCTGAGAGAATGGAATCTTTGCAGTAGTTGTCTCCCTGTGAGGTGCAAACTGGAATCCAACTCCCCAAATGAATTGGTCTTCCCTTCATCCAGGGGATGTGGAGCACCTCTGTGTGTGGAAGGGTCAAGGGTTTTCAGGAATTAAATCTGTACTGGCATTGGTGAATACTTCCTAATCCTAAAAAATGAGCTCTTCTTGAGTTTTACAGTTCTGCCCAGCACAGGTGGCCATTTGAATTTGAATTTGAATGGGAGCAGTTTCTAGCAGGGCCTTCTGACCCCAGAGAAGCTCTCTCCCAGAGTCAGGAGTGTGTCCTGTGTTAAGAAGTGTTCTCTCTTGGGAGTCTTGGTGCCTTGGTGCTCGGCTTTGGCAGTCCCAAAGCGTCACTCAGCTCCTACAGGTAGCTGCAAAATCCTGTAAGTTTAACTCTTCTCTTATAATTGATCTCTTCATTCACTCTGAGTAATGAATGGGACAGAAAATTGTGTTTCTTTGTTTTATTGAGTAATGACAGCACAAATTGTGCTTCCTTTACTAAGCAACCATTGCCAAAAATAGCACCTGACTATATTTTATCTGTCTGTTTTTCCTTACTATTATTTTACTACACTAAATGCAATCTTTTTATTTTTTTTTTCCCTTTGGATTTCTTTCTGTCTTTGTGCCCTGAAGCTGCAAACAGCAAATTTTATGAGTCATATAAATGTTCTGAGACATCAAATTAAGTAGAAACTGGAGAATGAGTTCTCAAAAGGTTGTGAATGCTGCTGACGTCAATCTCAGATTGAAGTAAGAAAGAAGATATGGTTGGCAGATCCTGTGAGCAGGACTGTAAGCACACTTATGCTAATTCTGTTGTTGGAGGAGAAATTGTGTTTTTATAAATGAAGGTGATAGTCCCAACTGGAAACTTAACAGGCATCCATCTTAGTAAGGAGAAGATCTTGAGCTTTCATACTTTATGCCGAAATTTGCCTTCAGCAGATTCAAACGAAATTGCTTGAAAGTGACTAAAATGAATGGCAGCATGCTTTATGCTTCTTCAGCTTGTAATATAATTCAGTTTTCCAGCTCTGCTTCTGCAGAATTCCTCCTTCAAAGTGACATTGCAAAGTATGGGGTTTTCTAATGAACAGATGACTGTGGTGAACCTATTTAGAGATTTTTCTTGATTGTCTCTGGCAGAGAACAGAATTTTGAAAGTAGCAAGGAGTCATGAAAGTCAATATGTCTTATGAATTATTTTGATAACATGAAACGTTTATCTTGTAGAAAGCTGTTAGTAATACTGTTTTTGAAGTTAAATGGATGCAGATTGCATATCCATATTGATTTGATGGTGCTATTGAAAGTTCCTATAGGTAGGGTGAGAAGAGTGCAAGAAATGACTAAAGGAAAGGGAGGCTTTTTTTGTGGAAACTACAGGGAAGTTATTTGTTGTTAACTTATCAGTGCAGAATGTTTTTATGTGTGTGCATATTTTACCTTTAATGAGTGCAGCAGTTCAGAATTGACAGATAACTAATGTACTTGTTGACTACTTTATCCTACCTCCTTTCAGATGGCTCACTGGAAACCTGCATCCAATTGTTAATTATTAGTGCAGCAGTGATCACTCTAATCTAGGTGTGTTTTGACCAAAGGTATGTTTCCAGAGGTGAAATAGGAGTAAAATATGTTTAGCCCTTTTTCAAATCAAGCTTTTGGAGAGGATCTTACAGCAGCAGATACAATAGTTCCAGGTTCAGAGACACCAAAGTGAATTGAAGTGAGCCCAGAGGTATTGAAGGAGCAAGGTAATGTGATTGCTGGTTAACTGGATCAGGGCAGCAGAGAGAATGCCTCCACCAGGTGTCTGTATTGCTGTGCTCAGGTGCCTTCCTTCCAAAAGCTGGGAAGAGCTTTTGACAGATTTCTGTGGGAAGTCAGTTTTGAGATTGGTGGCACAGCAGGTACCTGGGTATGAAATATTGCAGTCAGAGCCAGTATGAAAATAAACAAGAAATATCCCTTCAAATTTGGAGATTAAATGCAGCCTGGATTTACCTGCAGGTAGGCAGCAGGAGCTCAGTGGGAAAGTAATGAAGTGGGACTGTCTAGCTGGGTACTCAGTGCAAAATGTGCTTTTGCTTTGATGCTGAGAAGAGTGCAGGGGGAGAAGTTCTGGCTCTTGAAGAGTGTGCACACTGGTCTGTGAATAGAAATAACAAAGAAGAGCAATCCCAGAGGCTGGTGCTGCTGCTAGCCCAGGGGACACCAGAATGAGCCTGTCTCAGGGCTCAGGCTTCAGTCACAGGCTCCTTCTGGAAGAGGGCTCAAACCCCATCAATTTGCAGTCCTTCTTCTGCCATAACTCCTTGGTCACCACTGGAAGGAAAAAGTGGACAGTGATGACAAATAATGTGGCTGAAAATCTATCAGCCTCTATGATAGGAGGTAGCGTGTCTGATTATATATGCTGACAGTAGAATTCTAAGGCTTCTGACCAAAAATTATCAGAGATCATCTAGAAGTCACAGTGTACAGTTTCACCTGTGAGGAAAGGACCTGTGAGGAGTGAGGTACTTTAAATTACACCTCTAGGGTTAAGAAAAAGTTTTAAATTGAGAGTCTGTGGGGGATAAAAAAGGGTCTGGGAAATTTGCCTGATTCTGCATGGAGGAGGAAGAGAGGTTTCAGTGTTTCAGTTATAGGAATATTTTAGTACTGTAAAGGTAGTCCACCACAAGCTGGTTTATTTGCCATTGGCTTCTAAGTTAGGAAAGTGTTTCCTTTGTTATGTTACTTATGTAAAGTTTTACATAATTATACTTCTCTGCAATTTTGTATCTATTGGAGAAACATTCATTTCTGAGGCTGTTTAGATCAGAGGCTTGTACTGTTCAGGACAGGTTGCTGAAACACTTCAGCAGCTAATCTGAGCTGGCATGGTGATTTCTTTGCCCCATGGTGATTTCTTTACCCCCTGGTGATTCCTCCACCCCATGGTGAATGAGCACAGAGACAGAGAAGCATTTCTGTTTCCTGAAGCTTCCTGTTTCTGATTAACCAGCATGAAAATTAGTATCTGCTGAATTGATGCTTATCAGAATTCCTAAACAACTCTTCTGCCTCCAGCAGTGACACTCGATTATGTTTCTCACTCCTAAGCCTCTTAGAGGTTTAGCATTTATGAATCCCCTCTAATACTTTGCTTGACACATTTGGTTAGGCATATGACAGTGATCAGCTGAGAGAAAAACAAGTCATCTCATCAAGTACAAATTGAGGCTTCTAGTAAGGAGAGTGGAGAGGCAGGCGAAGGTTTCCTGCTGTTTGAAGTCAGAATAGAGCAAGGCTGTTAAAATAACTGTAATGCATTTAATAGAAAAAACAAGCCAGCTTCAGACAGTCCACCACAGCTGGTTTTGTGAGCATAGGAGGGAGGCTGAGGACTGGGTGCACTGAGGAGAGGTGGTTCAGGAGGCTGAGCACACCGAGGGTGTGTTTCTTACACTTGATATTGGTTCTGCAGCTAAACTGTGGGATAAAACCCAAAGCAGGGCTCTGAAGGGCTGCCCACCCAGTGCCCCCTGGGATGCAGAGTGGTCTGGTGGGGAGGAGGCAGCCCTGGTGCTGATTGGGATGGTGGCTTCTGCAGCCCCTTGGTGCTTGCTCACTCCTGAGCCTCCTGCACTGAGAATTCAGCAGTGGCTGAAGGAGCTGCTGCTCGGCCAGCCTGGGTAACCTTTAGCAGTGGCTTCATGATGAAGGCTCCTAAGCATTCCTGCAATACCAATGATGTTAAGAAGTAGTTGGTATTGTAAGCAGGTGCATTCCAGCTCAGCATACCTTGACAATTTGACAGCAGCCAGGTGTTTAACTAGGTGGAGTAAGTGATGACTCAAAATACCATCTTATAAATCTTGCAAATGGTACCACAGCTGAGCCTCCTGGTCTGCCTGGTGAATTGTGATTTCTCAGAAGTCCTGTTTGATCAGAGACTGAGCTCTTCCTTTAACCCATGATTGGACCCCCCAGAGACAGCAGGTATTGTGATGCATCACTAGTGACTAATTTCAACAAGCCAGTTAATTGCTCCTTTGGAGCTACACAAGGCTGGTTGAAAATGTTTAAATGTTGGTGTTTTCATGGAAATTGTCCTAATATTGCCATGAAATGGAGCTGCAGAAAGAAGCTTCCTACAGCTGCACAGTCTTGCTTTGGTATACATTTCAGCCAGCATATGGTATGCATTTTAACTGAACACATGGAGAACTAATTTGATTTGAGTTGATTGATTTTGATTACTGACATGAGGATATGCTAATGAGAAACAATCCAGCATGTCTAAAAGATTGTTTGAATTTCTAGCGCAGCTGATACATGTTTGTATCATATGCATGAAAAGTAGGGGAGAAAATGTTGTCTATTTTGAAATTTTTCTCAGTGGTTACTCTGTGGTGAACAGGAGGAGACACATTATTCTGATTGCAGCTTGACAACACATTCTTCTGTCAGTACAAATTAGAACTGATTGAACATGTCTAGCTAGGACAAGTGTAATTTTTGCATTAGGAAATAGTGGTAGCTGTAAAAATCCTCATGCCATTTTTCAGAAAAACTTCTGCTGTGGATCAGGAGGTAAATCTAAAAAGTTTCAGAAGGAGGTTGTTCACTAGAACTGTGTGAGGTCTAAGAGACCAGCTCAGACCAATGTCTTTGAAATTGGTTTGTTAGTTTTTAATTTACTGGAGCCTGTTCAGTTTAGATGTTTGTGTACATGTTGCTTAGGGAGGAAAAAAAGCATAATATCATAGTGGAGGATTTTCAGAGAAGGTGGATTATTGGATGCAACATCTCAAACCTGAGGCTAAACACTTTTACTTGTGAGCATTCAGTTATAGGTAGGAAGCCTTGCTGTTGTTTTGTGTGGGTAAAAGCCAGCCAAGGTATGAAGTGCTGTTCTTTGAAAAGAAGTGGAATACCTTCCTTGATGTATTTATTCCTCCTGCACTCTGGAAAAGTCATATCAGTGTATGTAAACTGGGATCCTGCAAATGCTGTACAAACATGCATCACTCTAAATATACAACTTAAGGCCAGTGGAGCTGGTTGTTCTAGCCTTGTGAATATGGATTGAAATAAGAATCTTTTCAAGTGGTCAGTAAATGAAGCTGGGTCATAGCAAGTTAGTTGTTCTACTTATGGGATGCTTAGAATCAAAGAGTTGGTTAGGTTGGAAAAGACCTCTAAGATGGGGTCCAACTGTTCCCCCAGCACTGCCAAGCCCACCACTAACCATTTCCCCAGTGCCACAATCTACTTGTCTTTTAAATACCCCCAGGGATGGTGACTCCACCACTTCTGTGGACAGCCTGTTCCAGGGCCTGACCACCTATAAGTGAAGAAATATTTCCTAATATCCAATTTAAACCTCTGCTGGTGCAACTTGAAGCCATTTTCCCTTGCTTGTTCTGTCACTTTTTACTGGAGAACAGAGCCTGATCCACACCTGGCTATAACCTCCTTTCAGGGAGTTGTGGAGAGTGGCAAGGTCCTCCCTGAGTCTCCTTTTCTCCAGGCTGAACACCCCCAGCTCCCTCAACTGCTTCTCATCACTTGTGCTTCTTTCCCAGCTCCATTGTTCTTCTCCAGACATGAATGATATCTAAGCCCCAGAGTGATTTCCACCTAGCCAAAAATACCCACTTCATCAAAGAGGTATAAAATCTTACTGATATAAGAACATTAAATGATAATCCACCCCATAATAATTGATAGCAACTGATCTGAGTGACTTATGCAAATAATCACTGTAGACACAGCTGCTGCAGGAGAAAAAAAAGGAGTGGTATGCTTTACAGCCATCTCTGCATGACGTTTCTCATACAGGACTTGAGTAATCACACTGCCTGTGTGCAGCTACCAAGGTGAGCCATAAAAATAAGATTTATATAAGTAAACAGGAGCCACCTGTATTAAACCTGAGATGGAGGAGGGGTGCTCTGCTTTTCCCCCTGCTCTAAGGTTCTGCAGTGGGTTCAAACCCTCTGGGCACAAAACTATTGCTCAGGGAGAAGAAATTCACAGGCAAGATAAGCCTATAAATGTCAGAGCTGCACTTGCTGTGTCCCAGAGCAGCTCCAAGGTGATCACAGTGCTTGTTGTGCTGTTGTCAGCACAGCTGGCAGTACTGCCAGTGAGGCTGCTTTGGGACCCTGGAATTCTGTCACCTTTAGGCACTGTGATGTGTAGAGGAGATGGCACCCCTGAGAAGCAGAAAGTCCCACTGACATATGACATGTTGCTCTGTTGCTAAGTGGAGTGTTCTTCTTGGGTACACAGTGGCACAACCTGGCTTTTCTGCTTTTGCTGTATGTTTTGCAGGAGTGATTCATGGGGTGTGAGCACAGTTGCTAAGATCAGGAAGAGGTTTGCTGGTATTTAATCTGTTCCTGTCAAGCAGCAGGGTGGTATCTCCTCCTGGATGTAGCAGATGACAGCACTGATGTAGTTTGTAGATGATATTTGGAAGGTATAGCTTGTCAGCTAACACCTGTCTTCATTCAGGTGGGTAAGCAGATGGGCAGTAAAGGCAAATGAGCTGTACTCTATATATGAACCTGTGAAACCTAATTCTTCGTGGCCAAAATAATTTGTATTTCAATGTAATACCTCCAATCTATATTTCAGTATAAATTAATAGCTGCCTCCAGGTTGGTGTTTCTTTTTTTTTTTTTTTCTTCCACTTCTCTTATATATCAACTCTTCATTCCTTTACAAGAACTCTAACTAGTCCTGAAATGGCTTTGTCATACTGTGTCTATAGATGCCTGTCTCTCACATGCCCCCAAAATTCAGGGCTTCTCTGCAAGGACAGCTGGAGATAGAAGTAGATCCATGGCACTGAAGTGGCCAGAAGTAATCCATGGAAGTGGGGAGGTGTTTATGTAATTGAGAGGAAAATCCTTGCTAGTTAAAGATCAGTGAAGAGAGAACAACTCACAAGAGCTCAGCAGGACTCCTAGAAGGTCTTGGCATGTGCCCTTGTCTCCCCTGCTTTAACATTCTGGAATGAGCTTTCTCTCCTGGTTTTCTGAGCTGCCCCTGCAGCACTGTCCATCTGGAGTGACAGGAGCCTGCTCTGACTGGCAGGGTTTGTCACTGTTGAGCAAGTGAGGAAATGGAGATCAGCTGCTAATCTCAGCTGAGCTCAGACAAACCCAGAAAACTTCAACTCCTACAGCAGCGTACCTGGGAACAAATCTGGATCAGATGCTCTCTCTGAAGTTACATTGGAAAACTGTGCCCAGAAATTATTTCATTTTCAAATTTCAAATTGTGGGAGCTATAATGAATGATGAATAGCATGCTGGTGACTCCTGTGAACAAAGAAATTCTGAAAAGTCCTGTGCTGGTTTATTGTAGCTTCCCACACAACAGGATGAATGAGTTTGCAGCAGGGAAGGTACAGGTCTGTGTTAAAGTATTCAATTTTGTGTTGAAAACATGAAGCTGGAAGGAACAATGGTACCCTGGTAACTTGTGATGCTAATCTTTCTTACAAGATTGTAAAACTGTTTACCCTGGCAGTGATCAAGTTAATACAGCACATTCTTTCTGATTTTCTTGTTTTCCCTTTTAGTACAACAATGCATTTGCAAGCACTCTGATGTTATATACTGCTATTTGAAACCTTGTGATCCCTTCAACAAAACAAAAATGCTAATTAAAAGTATTTTTACTACTGTACCTAGTTGATTTTTTCCTTCAGTTATTCACTTTCTTTGTTTTAACAATCCTATTAGCACATGAGAATTCTGACCTAAGCACAGTCTAATTGGGACACAATGTGAAGCCTGTGATTGTGTTTCTTGTTTCATTAGAATATTTCATTAATTGTATTTTCATCAATTCCTCCTGGAATCTGAGTATGCCTGCCAAATGGCTTTTCAGTAACCACTTCTCCAGAGTGTGGTTATAGTTCTGAGAGCAGTCTGTGCACTAAAATCTGCATTACCATGCTGTGAAATTGTCCAACGTTCAGACTATGTCACAAGCTGACAGAATGGAAAAGCTTCAAGAGGAGGATGCTGCTGCATGCTAGAAACATATGTCACACAGCATCAAATCCTGACCTGAGTCTCCTGGGTGCATGAACCAAATGCATCTTTGTCTTTAAATGTCTTAAGCTTTAGCAGATTTCTTCATTATTCTGTGGCTGCTGAGTTTGGCCAAACCGCTGGAAGTGACAGAATAAACTCTACACAAAGATGCAAAAACCCCAACAACCAAAAACCCCCTAACCCACCAGCAGATGCAGAGGTCTGTGATTACCAAAATAACTAATTGAGGTGTTTCCTCATCCTTTTAAAAAATTAAATAGTGAAATGGCTACAAGTTCAAGATCTAGTGAGATCAGCCAGAGTTCTTTAGTCTTACTGGGTGTGACAAGGATAATATCACTTTATCATCTGCAGTTTCTAAGTACCTTGGGAATTGCAGATTTAGAGTCATTCAAGCTTGAAGGAGAGCCTGCCTGAAGACCTGCTGATCTCTGTCACTGATGAAGAGACCTGTCCCCTGCCCAAGGAAGCTGCTTGTTTTGCCTTTTCTGAAACAAGCCGTGTAACATCCTGGGATGATTGTTGCACCTAACTCACCCAAATACAGCTCATTTTTCTAATGGTTTATGATAAGCCAGCTTTACCATCTTCTTTTCTTTTTCTGTTTTTTTGGCTCATTTGAGTTTGTTCCTTGTTCCTCAACCACAACATGTTCTGAGGTGTTTCCTTCCCTGAAGTGACAGATATCCCATTCCCTCCAGAAAAGTCCCAGTCTATTTCCGGTTTCATCCCTCCTATTATCTTTCATGGGCACAGAGATAAACCTCTTTGTTTGCCAGGTGCACCTTGAATACCTGCTGGTTTTTTTCTTTGCACACAAAGAATTCCCGTTGTGAAGAGCAGAGCGTGGATGTGGTGCTGAAGCAAGGGTGGATGTGAGGTGGTTCCTGCAGCTCGTGTCAATGCTCTGTTGTGGAAGAGGGGTCATGTGTGGAGTCAGTTATGTTTACATCTCATTTCAGGAGATAGACTGCAGCTTGCCTGCTCACTAATTAAAAGGAAGAAAACATGTTGCCTGTTCTTATCTAAGAGTTTTTATATAACATTTGCTGCCTGTTGATGTAACTGCCCTAATGAATGCAGAGTGATCTGATGTATCATCAGTGATGTGGAAGGACACTATGAGATTAGAACAGTGTGTTTATTCTTTATCATCTAATACTTACTGCCTGACTGTTTGACTCCAGGAGGAGGATATAATATGGATGAAACTTTGCTGCATGTTTACTTTTGCTCTACTTAATGAAGATAACTAGAATCCAGGAAATTTTTAGTCACTAAGCATCATGAAGGCTGGCAGAAAGAACTGTCTAACTGTTGCAAAGACTCCTTGTTGAGGGTTAGATTTTGGGATTCCCTTCTCTCAGCTAGAGGTGCTGGCAAGAGATGAGCTCTGATGTTACCACACAGTTTGCTAAAAAGGCCTGGCTGAAGTTGAGAGTTATGGGAGCTCTCAGTTTGTCCTGGTACAACAGGGATGAAGTCTTCCACTTCCCCTCCAGGCTCCATATGAAGAACTAGCAAAAGAACACATCTGAACAGTTTGGGGTATTATTGTGGCTTTCATAATTTTTCAACTGACTCAGAAGATGTAAAGAAAAGCTGTGGTCAAGGGAAATTACTTCCATTGGGAAAGATAGATGGAGAAAGTAGATCTTGGTGCCATGTGAAGGAAGACTTGTTTTCTCCTTTCAGCTCTTTGTATTAATTTTATTAGTGCTTTAAATGGGGTTATATTTTGTTCTCTGAACTCTGTTCTTCTGATGGTGGTGTTTGTGGTATGAGCATAGCAGTGAAACAGCAACAGGCATCACTCTCTTCTGCAGAACAGGCAGATACTGTCACTGCCTGAATCTTGGGATAAAGCATCAGGGTAAGCTCCAGACAGCCAACACCAAAGCTTCCCCTGCTGCTCTGAAGCCTCCAAAATTGTGTTGAGTTATAATTCTTTGATGTCAGAATAAGGCAAAATAGCAGCAGGCAGAAAGTGCAATTAATTTAATTGTAGTTTCATAATGTTTTGAAGCAGTTACACTGTTGCTGAAGTCATGTTCCCTTTAGTGAAAATGTCTTTAGGTCACTGGCAGATCTAATTCTCCTCACTTATGCTTTGCTCCAAAGCTTGCTTTTGCACCCTTTCAATCCACAGAAGTGATTTGGGCTGGGGTGGGACAAAAAACAAGTCCTAAGAGCCCTTTTTTTATCTCTGTCACAGTAAATAATGTGTGTTGCTCCAAATATCAACTTGTTGCACCTTCTCCAGACACATCACTCAGCTGCACTTGAAAGCACAGCACAGCCTGCCCAGAGGTTACTGCTTGCTAGGGAGGCTGCTTTCATTTGATAAATATTTCAGTGTGTGTTTTTTCCCAGTGTAACACTACAAATTCATTCCTAAGCTGGGAAGTGTTTCCAGAAGTGCAAGGTAATGGAGTGGAGTTCAGCTCCCTTTGCTGTACTGAGCCAGGGGTCCAGAGAGTCTGATTTCAATTTTCTGCTGGCAGAGGGCCTGGGTGATTTAGGAAGCAGCATAATGCATGAACTTGTGCTTGTATTGTGCCTGATACATGATTGCTTCAATTACAGATTGGTTGATAGACCTTTGCTTGCTTGGGGTAATGCTGTGCAGTTTCCCTATTTTATGAAGCTATATTAATATAAAATTGCTAGAATATAATGAAGACTGATGCCCCTATATTTTTGCTGATCTGTAAAGCATTGCACACATTTAGTGTTCTGTACAAATACAATCTCATGCTGTCTCTGTTGCTCATAGGATTTTTATTGCCTTTAAATAAGAAATTTGGAGTTGTCATTAACAGCTTTTTTTACAGATGCCTTTCCTTGGGCTGAGGTCTGTGTTTTGAGAAACAGATCACATGGAAAATGCTGTGTCTTTTGTTCCTCTTATCTAGACATTTAGTCTCATTTGAGAGAAGTCAGGACCCCTACATATGGAGGATTCTTTGCTGAGGTCACTGGATGCAAACAGGACCTTACAATTCTTCAGGACTTATTTTATATCAATCCCCAAGTGGCATCTCCCCAAATTTGGGCTGAACTGAGTGGTCCTATTAAGTAAAAGCAGCAGGCTGTGCTTGGGAGCCTGACCAAAGCCCCACTGGTGTGCATGGCTGGGGACAGGTGAACCTGGAGGCATGGAGCAGCATATTGCTTTTTTATAATGCCAACAACACATTTTCTTCAGCTGGGAAATCTGCTGTCATTTCCCTCTGTCTTTCTCAAAAGGTGAATGTGAAGATGTGCTTTTCATCAGGAAGGTTTGAGCCACTCGGGCCCTTGATGTGTCTGCCCACTGGCCAAAGGCAGTTTGGGGCTTAGCAAGAGCAGGGAGGTGCTGATGAATTGGTCAGTAAAAATAAAACAGTAAAAATACCAAGCAGCAAAACATCTCACATGTGTGTTGAGGAGTATTTGTTCATGGCTTTCTTTCAAAAATGGAAAAGAGAAAGGAGCATCACCACAAGGGTGAACTTCAAACAGTGCTCAAAAGGATCTCACACCTAAAAATGCATCAGCTGTAACCACTTCTGCCCCAAGGTGCTTCCTGGACTGCCTGGGGAGCCACCTGCAGCTGCTGCACAACAAAATTTCTCTTTTAACATCTTATCTGTGTGGTTATAATAGAAAACATCACGGTAAATGGTAGAAGATTATTTTCTTTGTCTTGTGCTATTACTGAGCATCATCATGCATGTACTGTTGTGGCTGACAAAGCACTTCAGTTCTAGGCTTCTATTTTAAGATGCTTAGGACTACTCTGAAATAGCAGTTCTTTAGCTGAAAGTCTTCCTTTATATTCTTAGCAGAAATGTGGGTTTACTTGGAAAGTTTCAAATTCCATTTTTTTTTTTTTACATTTTGTGTGAATTTAAACATGTCACCAATATATCAAATCTATTTATTACATTGCTTTTCAAAGTATGTGCACATTTCTGTCAAACAAAAACACATGAGAGTGAGAGGAATCTATATTATTGCTAAACAGAAAATGTATTTCAAATTTAGAAAATGTATTTCAAACTCCACTGAAGTAAGAGATGTACTTTTTTCTTTTCCTTTTCATTTACCTTCTGGTTTATGTGGTTCAGATTGCTCTTGGGTTTTGTTGTCTTTAAGCTTTCATTCTACCTTCTTGAGTGCTAGAACCTTCTTTATATTTTTGCTTAATGCTCACCTGAATACAGCAATGGGGCTTATTTTCTAATTTGGGAGGTAATAAATTGAAAAATTGCCTGAACGACTCTTAATTTCCACCAAATCTTGAAAAATTACACATTAGGAATTTAAAGACCTTAAAATAATATTATATTTTCTTTCTATTGTTATGTTGTTGCTTGTATAAACTAAACATGATTATTTTAGTTTTGTCTTCCTGCTGCCCTTCAAATTAAAGCACACGTTCTTGCCTCATGGTTCTAATTCATTTTGGTATTTTAATCTCAAAAATATCATGGGTAGCTTCCCAGAATTTTTGAGCACTTTATCTTAGAATTGACCCTCTTGACATAATATCTCTAGGGGGTTCTTGTGAAATATGAGGCTCGGATTTAGCCTTAATCCACTCCTAAATAAGATTAAATCTTGCCTTGATAAGAACCAGCCCTCGGAGGGACGCTCCTAGCAGAGTACCAAGGGTTGGTTTTTTTTACCATTAGGTGTTGCAACAAGTCTTTCAGCACAAAGTCATTGATTTTGGTAAACACCGAAATAATTGCTTTGTAAAGGAGTTAAGGAAGGTCTTGCCCAGGGCCGGGCACCGTGCCGGGGTCCCCCGGCCGTGCCCACCCTGCGCCGAGCCGGCTCCGCGGAGCGGCAGCCCCGGCGCTGCCCGCTGCCTCGCCGGTTACCATGACATTCCATCAGCCGGCGGCCGGCTCCGCCAAGTCTGCCTGGCTCTTGTTCGCCTGCTCTCTGCGGGGATTTGCTCCGTCCTCCTGCGTGCGGTGGAGGCGGGGGGAGCCCCGTGGCACCGCGAGGCTGATTCCCTTCAGCGCTCCTTGTTCCTCCCGAGGGCAGAGAGCGCGGCTGCCGAGTCCAGGCGGATTTGTACGGCAAATCTTCGCTTCCTCCTCAGAGTCCGTGCGCTTGTTCTTTTGGCGGCCGGTTCATAACGTGCTGAGCTCTCCCTTTGTGTTGCTGCACGTCTCCCGGGTTAGCAGGGAGCTGTGCCAAGCCACACGGTGGCCCTGGGCTGGAGCACATCAATCCCTTGCCCTGCAGGACCACTTAGGGTGTCCACACTGGCTCATTCTCAGAGTTAGTGCTGCTTCTGAAGAGCTCCAGCTGGGATTGATTTCGCAGCTTCTCAACAGCAGCTAATTAATAATGCTTATAGTGGCTAAACCTGCTCAGACATCTGTGCATTGTACAGATGTTCTTACAGGGGGTGATTAACAGAATTAAGGGATATACGTGGGAAAACTAAAAAGATCTAGCAAAACTGGCAACATATTCTATAATAATAATAATGCATCCACTGCCCAAAATGCTACCTACTCTGACATCTCGGCCTCTTAGATGTTTTTGGTTTGGTTTTTTTATCATATCAGTGATGGTTTTATCACTTGACCACAGTGGATGGGCTTTCAAATGCATCATATACCTCTTGAACTTTGTTTGCTGTTTATTTGTAGCTAAAGAAATGGAATTTCAAGTAGGCATGTGGTGTGGATGCTACAGATTTTTATCACTGCCATTTCTTTATTTTTCTATCAGGGTAGCTGGATCAGAAAGAACAATATGAGACTGATCTTCATGTTAGTTCTAAGTAATGAAAAATACGAGTTTTCAATTCTATGAGAGTTAAGAAATGTGCACAATGAACTTAATCTTTGTATGTATCTCTTTATGTGATTTCACTACTGCAGCCACTGTCTTTTAAATACTTTAACAGAAAAACTCAGCCTACAAAAAGATGAGAAGAGCAGATAAGGTTCATAGGCAAGCCAGTCCTGTTCCAGTCCTCCTTTTACCCTCTGACAGATCAGGAAGGGCAACTGATACTAATCTTCACTACAATCTCAAGGCACCTGGGAAAATGGAAATAACATTTTTAACAGCTTAGCAGGTCATGCACAGTAGTGTCAATCACAGTACCTTGGCCTGATTCCAGTGTGGGAATTACATTCTGCTGAGAAATGCACCCTCTTGCATTTTCAATGATTCACTTTTTGTCTTCTATGGTGTGGAGTTGCTGAGAAAAGTTAAAAGACCAGGGGCTTCCCTACAGCCAGAAATATTTTAATGGTGGATCAGGTAAATCTAAGTAGTTTTTCCTGCTCGTCCATAAGTTTATTTTACACAAGTACTTTGAAAAATAAGTGCAGTGCCCCACCTGAAGAGATACTTAGCCTCTGAGTTCCAGGGAACAGCTTCAAAAGCCTGGGTGTTGGGCATGACCAAGGCTTCTGATGACTGGTGAGCTCTTGAAGACCCTGCATGCATTGAAAGTCTCTCAAAAAAATTTCCATCTCTCTGTTGTGAGCAGTGTGGGAATGTTAGAGAGAACAGGGTGGTGGTAGAACTTTCTGCACAGGGTAAGTAAAACAGGATAGGAAAAGGGAAATTCCTGCAAGTGATAAGTACTGAAATTATCCAAGGCTGGTTTTACTGCTTCTAAAGAGTAGAAGTGAAGATAGCCATAATGGGGAAATTTTTTAAAAGCACTTGGCAAGGGTAGTAGAGCATTTTATCAAAAAAGGCAGGGGTTTTGTGTTGGATCTTTTTCACATCAGGAATGTTTTCCTGCATATTGCTGAAATGAAATGTCTCTCAAGGTAGCTGAATGTGTCTGAATATGTTCCAGTGGCTCTTGGGCAATGGGAGCACTTAATAACAAGAGAGAGAAAAAAAAAAAAAAGCCTAATATGATCTGTTGAACTGGAGCATTTTGATCAGAGCTGAGTTCTGAAGGAACCAGGTGTTATTTTGCTCCTGGCAGCAATTGAATCTTCACAGGTTTTTTGTGACATCACATCTTTTCCATGTCTTAACCAGTGACTCATCCTGCTTGCCTGTTTGTTCCTATTTCTAGCTGCCAGCAGGAAACACTAAGCTTAATGTTAACATTCTCTTATTAATGACACATCCTAGTCTGCCCAAGCTCCCTTTCTCTTGTGGTACCTGGTGTGTGGGTTGTTTTTTTCCCCTTTCCCAAGGTGACTTTTGTTTCTCTGGTTCTTGGTGGCTTCCACTCCAAAGTCTACTTTTGCAAAGGAGATGTGTGTGTGTGAATGAAACATCCCCCTATAACCACAGGGCTGGGAAGTGGATAATCCTGTCTCCAAGGCTGACCAAACCCCAAACCAGGTGCAAAATGCCATAGTGCAGTGTTACAATGTGACATTTAACAGCAGGGAGGAGGAGGTCTTTCCTTCACCAGGTCTGAGGAGGCCCCAGATTGTGGTGGGTGCTGATTACTGGGGAGGAGGTAGCTTGTGTTCTGACTCTGAGCAGCCTAAGGAGGGATGATGCCAAGCACATGCAGCTTGTAGATATTGCCAATGTCTGGGCAATAAGCAACTCTCATTCTTGCGTTTCATTCTCCTTTAAAAGAAAAAAAAAAAAACCAGAAAACATGGAAATCACACCATATACTTAAAAAATTTGAAATGTTTATTTCTTTAGAGGCCATTTGTCACATACACTGCTAGAAAAGTCATGGTGCTAAGGGGATTAAATGCAGTACAGATTAGATGTTTCAGTGACATTTTATTTGGAACAAAGAATTTGTGACTGGAAATCTTCACTAGAAGAAGGCTGGTTCAGAATTAGGGATTGTGATTTTTCAGACCTGCATCAAAGAACATCTGTCATTATTTAAAAACTCAAATATGTTTTCTGTGTTAGTACCTTGCAGTTTCTGCTGAGACAGCCAAGTAAATTTAAGAAAAGCTGATTGTACTCCTATTGTGAATGTTTGCATGATGAATTTTGAGACTAGAGGGCATCTGCACACAATGCAAATGCATTTAGGTATTTTTCTTCTCTGATAAATACTGAATTTTGATTGCTCATTAATGCAAAACCTTCAAATTTTTGTTTCAAGCTACCCACTAATGGTCCTGTGGGTGTTTTTAATTGTTGGCATAAAGCACAGGCCCACGTGCAAGCTGCAGAAGAACAGAGCTGGTTGCACATTGGTGTAAATACACCTCACAGAGACCCTCCTGTGCCTGCCTACAGCCAAGCTCTCTGATTCCTCCTCAGGGGCAGCCTGGCAGGTTTCTGGATGCTGGGGCCTCAGGCTATTCCACCCAGGCATTTAGCTAGACTGTTAATTAGTGCTACATCACCTTTCTGCTGATCCCTGCCTGTGCCTCGTGTACTTGTCTCCTAATGAGTTTGTGGTCTACCTGGAAATCTTGCAAACAACTTGGCGGGGCGGGGAGCAATTTCTGTCAGTTGTTTTTTCCTTTATTAAATAAACAACTTGAACTTCAAAACCTGAAATGACTAATTACCTGAGGCTCATGGTGTTTTAAACTGAGGGAAGGACAATTGTTATAAATGCTGGAGAAAGAGAGCTCAGATTTTGCAGTTTGTTTTATTTTATTTATGCTGAGACATCTGTGTGTGTGTGGGGGGGGTGTGTGCACTTAAGCTCTCATGGTGTGAGTCAAGAAAAGTAAGCCAGTTTATCGCTGTCTAAGAAGGTAATGTAACCTGAGGAAAAAAGTAATTTCAGGGTGATAGTACAACAATTCAGATGCAGTTGGAGAAATGCCACTATAAAGCTGTGAGGGAAGAATGACATGCTCTGTACCTGTACAGTAAAACAGAGTGAGGAAGCCATCAGTGACTCAGATGAATCACATCTTTCTATTGCAGCACATAGCTACCAGGGCAAGGGTATGAACAGTTTTTATATACCATGAGATACAGGAGGCATTTCCCTCACACACACTCCTGCTAAACTGAGCAGGCAGGCACACAAGTATATCCTAGTGAATATGCAACTTACCTTTCTAATGATTGAAGTGCACTGCCCACATAATCCAGGTTATGACTGAACAAACACATTATGCCTTGGGGTTCTGTACCTCCTGCAGCCTCATCTCTCACTAATATATAAATTTGGGCCCTTCCCCACACACAGGGGGATCTCAGGCAGAATACTGAAATCAGCAAATCAGATTTGCTAAATTCCAGAGCTTTCAAGCAATAGCACAATTTGGCTTTTTCAGTCCAATTCCTCACTGAGCTGAGGCACTGAGGAGGTATCAGGACAGATTTTGGATGTCACTCTGTGTGTCCCTTGAGGCTGCTTCCCAGGACACCCTGGATCTATGTCCCCAGAGCTGAGTCCTTGCTCTGAGCCACTGTCAAATTTAATTTCTTTCCAAATTATTGTGCATGTAACTTTGCAATGTGTCTTGCAGTCACTGCCTAGTCACAGCCTCATGCCCTAAACCAGAGTGAGCACTGGTTAAACACAGAGGAGAAAATAGGAGATGAGATTTGGAAGGCAGATGAACCTGTGAATGCAGATACCAAACAATAGTGCTGTGAGCATGAGAAGTGGAGAAGCCTGGCTTCCTATGGATTTGTTCGGTTTTGTTGGTTGCAGAATCTCTGAAGTTACTAATACTGAATTAGGGCCTTCTCCTAATGAGACACAAAGAAAGCCTCTCTCATGTGAATCCTTTGTGTTTGGAACTTCAGATTTTTTCACAGCTAAGGTATGCTTAAGGTCTCTCTTCACCTTACCAACTTATTTTTTGTGACATATGTAGAAACATTTGAAGGCATTTTCCCTCAGCCAAATTTGATCAAGAGTGCCTGTGTGGAGACTGATGTTTTAATAAGACTTATGTCTTTAGGAAATCAGGCTAATATAAAGCAACTATCATCTCTCTGAATAAAAGAATAATACTATTACTGCTGAGACCTTCCTTGCTTGAAGAAATATAGTTAGGATCTAGTTGTCATGGCTGGTTTAGCTGTTCAGCAGCTAAGGGGGGATGTGGTGTCAGTGAATATGAGAGTGCTGTGTGATTGATTTATCACTGGCAGGAAAAGAAATGGTCACCCAGGGTGCAGGGTGGAGCCCACCTCATTCTGATATTCCCACCCTTAACCTGTTTTCAGGAAGAAACAGAACAATTCCTCAGCCAGTGTTCAATGGCTCATCGGGGTCAGCCAATGGACTACCCTGTCTTGAAATAAATGCACAAGTTTAAGGGAAAAAAATCACATATTTTCCCCGAGAACTGGTGGAGAAACAGCAAGATTCCTGCTGCACAGCCTCTCCACTAGGAAATTCACAGTATGTTACAGCTGTGGATAGTCTCACAGTAGTGCAATAGCAGAGCCTTTTAAGCAAGCTGTAGGGAGCTTATTTACAAGCACTGTCCTCCTACAGAGAGGCTCTGTGATGTTCTGGTGCAGAACAGCAGGCGGCCACAGACTGGCTGCTGTGTGTACTGCAAGGGCCAACTCTGTCTCTTGCATGCAGCAAAAACAAAGCTGCATGTCTGGCAATGATGGGCAGGATGATTTTAAAGCTGAGTTTCCCCCCCACCGTCTCCTGGGGACGTGGTGTTGTGCTGTGTCTGATCTCTACTCCTGCAAGAGTGCTCTATGTGGATTTATTTTACTCTTCCAACTAATTACATGGTTGTTAAGTCCTTTAGGGTCCTTTTCTTTAGAACTTTAATCACATTTTAAACCAGTGGCAGCAATGCTTTCTTTAATGTGGGTTTTGGAGGACTTGAAGGATGGTTCATTTTAGAACTAACCCATCACAGTAACTATAAGTTGACACCTCATACTGAGCACACACTTTGAAGGCAAAGCCTTTTGGCTCCCTGCAGCTGTTTCACAGAACTGCCATTTGCCAAAAGAAGGATGAAATGTCTTCAAAAGATAGACACCTTCAGAGTGAGAGAGGCAATCAGCACATGACTTCTCTCCTTGGCTCAGAAGGCAGGTCTGGAGGGAATGGATTGGGCTGTAGGACTGTTGTTCTGGTGTAGAAATATTCCTCAGTTTAAAAATAGGCTTGTAAAATGTAAAGAAAAAGTGCTGCTGGCATCCAACAGATGGTAGTTGACATGTTTTCTGCCTGTCAGAAGTCTTTCAAAATTTTTCTGTTGCATATGCCAGAGTTTCACCTTTGTCCTGCCCAGCTGAACACAGAAATGACAACTGCAGGTGGAGGAACAGTGCAGGAACTCTATGGGTAAACAGAATTAGGATGAACCAACAGAAGAGGATTAATAGGTCTCACATTAGTATGTGCATCTCAGGCTCTATGATTGGTATATTCCACATTAAATTCACTTTTTATAATAATTTTATTGCATCAAATCTTTATTTTGTGTCTCTAACCTGAGGTAAGAAAGGAGTCACCCACAGCATCTACCTCAAGGACATTTTCCTGACCATGACACTGAATTGCAACATGGAAATATTTTCTGCCTGGACTCGTTACTTTGCCTCTGCTTTGAAGTGTCAGTTTTCAGTGAACTCTGCTAACATTTTATTATTGCATTGGGGCTGAGGCAGAGAAGAGCAATTAAAGGGTTGACATCTTTGGTATTTTTTTAATAGTACATGTGTCAAAATGCATTTAACAAATCATGGTTGATGCAAGAGCCTAATTAATGCTAAAATGTAAGTAGAGTTCATTTCAGTTGGGAGCAACTGAGAATTTTAAAATGTACAATAACAAAAAGTGGTTACTTTATTTTAGATATAGGACCTAATTACAACTTTTGCTTCTGAGAACTGAAGTTTTAAAGCCTAAATGTTCCTTTCTGTTGCAGGATACAGCTGGACAAGAAAGATACAGGACCATCACTACAGCCTACTACCGAGGAGCCATGGGCTTTGTCCTCATGTATGATATCACCAGTGAAGACTCCTTCAATGCTGTGCAGGACTGGTAGGAAATACTGAAATACTGTTGTTAATGTTGGGTTTGTTTGGGTTTTGGCCAATTCTCTCCCCACAATTGTTTGTTGAGAACATGAGACATCTCACCCTCCATCACCATGTCTTTCCTCTTCACCTAAATTGATTTATAAATGTTCCTTAGAAAAAGTTCTACAGCTTCACTTTAAGGAAAAGGTTGTAATTCAAATATTGTAGCATACTATAGTATTTGTTACTTCTAGAAGTTTTAATTGACTGTGAAGGAATTAATCCTTTAATGCTTTTTTGGGGTTTATGAGATTTCTGACTCTGCTGCTGAAAATACAGATTAACAGGGGTTCAATTCACATCTCAGGAATTTGGGGAAAGGCTGTGTTTGTCCTCAGTAGTGCCCTGTGACTCCACTCTTGCAATCATTTCTGCTGGTTTCCTGGTTGCTCTTTGCTGCAGATGAGAATGGTCACTGTGCACAGGAGGGCAGTGCAGTGGTTGTTGTGATCTCCTGAGTCAGATTGATTTGCAGTGATCTCAGTGACCCACTGGGAGCATGTGACATCCTGGCTGTGGCACTGGCTCCATCCTCCAAAGCTGCCCAGATTTGTTCTCTCTGTTCACTAAAGCAGCTCTTTGTGAAGGTCACATTCAAGATGCAGTCTCCACTTTCTCTCCCCATCCCCAGTACCACACCACCAAATTAACTGCAGCCCCATCCTGAGCAGCCCTTCAGCAGCTTGTGCTTCAGGAATGCATTCTTTTCTTGTTAGAAACACAAACCCAAACGTTTTGCCAAAACCAGTTTCATCCATCAAGTTTTGCTCACCGAGCTCAGATGAAGCTTTTTCTGCAAGTGTCTGCACAGGGATGTTTTCCATAGGGGTGCAGGCATGTGAGCTGGGGCAATATCTTTCTCTAAACCATAAATATTTCCAGCTTGTTTCCCTGATGAAACAAGATCCATTTGACCACACAGTTCATCTGTCTGTCTGTTGATTCTGCCCTAGTAAGTTTTACTTACCAATTTTAAGTTAGCCAGAAATCACCAAATCTCCATCTCTGAGCTGCTTCTCTTTTAAAGTTTGCACAGGTGAAGTTTAACCTGAAGCTTTATATTGAAAATAGTCTAAGGTCTGTTCCATCAAAGGCACTGGTGTGAGAATAAGAACTGGGAAAGGTCAGCTCTGTCTGTTTGACTTCACATCTTCCTGTGCCACAGGAGCTGCAGGAATATCTTTGCTGAGAGTACCTTGTCAGCCAAAGGACAGAGGTGAACCATCAGGGTGTTTTTCCTCTGTATGTCAGGAATCTTTCCAACCAGCTTTAAGTCCTGAGCTCAAATGAGGTAGTGGGATGGATAAAAAGGACCATTTCCTTCCTTCCTGGAGCTTGTCCAAGGGAGAGATGAGGGCTCAGCCAAGCCAGCATCTCTGGGCCAGCAGAGTCCTCTAGTGGCTATTGCAGCTGGGAGATAGTTTTTGCTAGTCTGCAAAATTGATACCTAAACTTCCAAAGGTACAAGACATGACAAAAAAAGCTTTTGGCTGGTGCTGATGCTGCTCTGTAAGTGTCTGCCATTTTCTAGCATAGCAAGTAGGATTTTTTTTTTTGTTGTTACATTTCCCCCCACCATTCTGCATGATACATTAAAAAAACTTTTTACACTGGTCTTCAGTCAGGAACTGTACTCTCCATAAAAAATTAAGGTGCCTACTACTTGAGCTCCTTTATCTCCATCTCTGGTCCATTGGCACATGACTGTTTTAGCAGCCTCCTGATTGGGCCTCACCTATCCACAAGGGAAATGAGAATATTCCTCCCAGTCTGCCAAATGATTTCTCTCCCTGGGAGATCTTTTACCCTCTTCTTATGGGGCAATGTCCTGAAGAGGATCCTGGTTTGCTTTGTGTCACTCAGACCTCTCCTAAACCAAGTAAAGGCACTTTCTCCTCTGAGTGAGAGGATCTTGGCTGTCTATCAGGTATTTATACAAACTATCCAAGTAGAATTTGAATGCAGAGTGGAGTCTTTCCTTCATTCACATTAATCACCCCAATTAATGATGGTGATCTTAAAACCACTGACTAAGACTCAATTTAAATGCATTTGGGAATACCTGGAACATGACTTGTTCTCTTGTTCACTGGAAAATGTGCAACATATTCTATGAGAAACGTTAAAATATTAAGCCTGAGCGATTTTCCGTACTGCAGTGTGGCAGGAGTTCAGTCAGGTTATTTTACAAGAAAAAATATAAATAGGCAAACACAAAGATTGTGTTTTAACTGATATTTGAAAATAAGTAATTATTTCCTTTGAATATATCTTTCCTGTAGGGTGAGTGAAAGTTAAATGAGCTTTCATAGCTTTCAGTTCAGCTTCTAGAATTTTTTTTAGTAGTCATCTTTGATAGCTGTTATTTGATGTTGGGTTGATAGTTTTGTGTGTGGATAAATCAGTTGTTTATACCTCATTTGAAACTGCAATGGAACTAAAATATACTCAGTACTTGAAACAGTAAAGTAAATAGAAAATATTATGGAAGCTCTGCTATGGACAATCTAGATAATTTCATAGAAGGGAAATAAAGATTGGTAAAATTTAACTCAGATACAAGTGACAGCTGGGTTCACAAATCATCAGCATTATTTATGTTTAACCCCAAATGAGTTGTTGATACCTCCATGTAACTCTAAACCTGAGACTATTTTTCTTCTAAGCATGAAGCACAAAGTTTGTGCTTTATTGTTAATTTGGGGAATTCAGCACAAACAAGGCAGAGCATTTTATTGTGTCACAGAAATATGTTTCTCCCAGTGTGTATATTAGGCTGCCCTGATAGTTGTTGAAACAGCTCCATCACACAAGCCTTGCTATTTATTCATTTATCTTTCCAAAAGCATCTGGAAATGTTCTGCCTTTCTTTTTGTATGGACATCAGGGTTTCTTTTATATGTTCTTCATAACTTTTTTTGTTTGGTTGGTAGTTTTTTATTAAAGAATAAAGATTGGTGTTCTTTAAGAGGTTTTCCACTAATTTGTACAAAACAAGAAGGATGCATTTCTCTGGGAGATCCTTCATGCTGTTTGCTTCTTTTTCATTTTCTAAGTAATTCTGTTTAAACAGTTAAGATTTGGCAGTGTGTCCTCAGATGATGCCAGTGGCTGAAAGGAATCCAGAGGCTGAACTGTGAGTCAGAAGGGAAGCCTGCTTTTAGTTGTTTTAAACTGGGGAGACTTTATTTCTTTCTATTTCTTATGGAGGGAGACTGGGGAGATTTCACCTTCCTGGGCTTTTGGCTGATTTCTGCAGTCACCGTCTTCTCTGATGAGCCTTGAGAAACCCCAGAGTCCCACAAAAACTCATCACAGATTAATTAATATTAGCTCTCACAGGGCTTGTCTACATGGAGACACTCAAAAGGGTGAGATTAGAGGAGCTAAAATTGGGATTGGAGTCAGTGCCTTTCCTGGAGGACACTAGGGAGTGTAGAGAAGTTTCATTGCACACATTTTATTTTTGCATGTTGCACTCTGGGTCTGTGCTTGGGTGAGGTTCCTGATCTCCAGAGCAGTTCAAGCAGGCAGCCACCTCAAGGCAGGTTGCAGAGTGAAATGGGCCCTTTTTCCCAGTTATCTGCGGAGTAACACAGCTGGCTGCTTTCCATGGAAAAAAGCAAGTAAGCAACTCGGGCTAATTTAAAATTGTCATTAGTAGATCAGAGCTGGAGGCTCCTGCTAATTCAAAAGAGAAAGAATCAAGTGCTTAATTGCTTAGGGAGTTCCAGGAAACTTACACAGAAGTAAAAGTTTGAGTGGACTCCTGGCTCTCCTGGGAAGTGGCAGAATTGCTTGAAGCTGTAGTGTCCTGCCTGGAGTGGTGGTGAGCTGAGGCAAAGAGGGGGAAGGTGAGGTAGAGAGTGGAGGAGGATGAGGAGAGGAGTGTATGGCTTCTGGCAGTGCAGCCTAATTAGGGAGGAGGGGGCCTTCAAAGATAGAGCTGACTTGGTGAAGATAAAATAGGTTGTGTGGGTCTGAAAAGATGGATGAAAGTGAATGCTACCAAGCTAATAATGTTCTGCTGCTGGCTCTGGAACACCTCTGGGACACCAAAGATGGTGGGAGAGGACTGGCCCTCAAGATATTAAAAAAAAAAATAATATCTGTTTTGTCATGGAAAAACTCTAAAAAGGCTAAATGTAAGGTCAGAGTCCTGAGATCCACAGTGAGCTCCACTTCAGTCTCAGCACGAGCCACAGAAAGCTTTAGAGGCTCCAGGTTCACCTGAGTGCTCCTGCCCAAGCTCCCTTGCACTGCACCCCTGTGCCACTGAAGGTAGTGCTGGTCTGTCATTGCAGCTGCTCTTTCCTGCCTTGGGTATCCTTCAGTCCTGCTGGCTTCAGGTATTAGCTCACAGAGCCTTGCTTTGATCTCTGTCTTCCCAATTTGGTAAATTCCTCTTTCTCCTTTGCAGTTGTTTCCATGTTTCTATGGGATTTTCAGTCTCCATTAAGTTTTCCTGTTTGAGCAAAGACAACTTGATGTTTTTGTCTGTTCTTATGGTGTTCATAAAACTCTGCAGTGAAATGTGCTGCAGAAAATGAGAGAATTATTATTGTTCTGTCTTATATATGAAGTTGTAAATCCAGCATGAAGTGTGCATCTACTGTAAGGCTTTCTTTATGGGACAATATCCTTAAGAGCTGTAATAGATTGTTGTTCCTCTGACAGATGAGAGCTGAAGGAGACTAAGCTTAACAAAAAGCCTTTTTTGTCTCTAATCTTCAAAAAGTACTTGATTCAGTTTTTATCTGGATCTTGTGATCATTAAAACACTTGCAAACTCTTAACAAGAAACTTTATTGTCACACAAAGTTAAGGAGTGGTAAAATCAAACAGTACTATGTGTGCAAGCCTGGTCATTTGTCCTTGAACCAACACAGCCTGGGGATGCTGATAGTCATTAATGGTACTTGTTTTCATATTTAACATAGGATTGTATTTTGGCACAGCTGCTGGAATGTAACAATCTCTTTTGACCTGCTGTAGGGCCACACAAATCAAGACTTACTCCTGGGACAATGCACAAGTGATCCTGGTTGGAAACAAATGTGACATGGAGGATGACAGGATTGTTCCCGTGGAGAAGGGGAAACATCTGGCAGATCAGCTGGGTACATGGAAAGCTTTTCTTCCTACCCTTTATTCCTCTGCTTCTTTATGCTGTGTTCTTTCAGTTTGTACAGTAATTAAGTCCTTCCAGCAGTAATATTTCAATAATGGTCTCACAACTAAGAAGTAACATATTCTAGGTTCATATTTTGCTTGTTTTGTGCTCAGTAGGCCTGAGTAGAATACCTGGTACAATACTTGTAGTGTTACTGTATTTAAAAAGGTGATGTCTAAAGATGGAAGGAAGATAATGTTTATCTGAAAAGCTTTTATTAGCTCAGCAGAAGGAAAACAGAAAAAGTTTTCATAAACATGATTCTGTCTCTGGGTCTCCAAGTATCATGTACTCATTGCAAATCAATGCAAACATTGATTTTTGTTGAATCTTTTTTTTAACTAAACATTGAAAATGAAAGAAGATTATATATCAGGACTGAAGAATTGAGTAAAACTTCTTTAAAAATGTACTAGGCTTGTCTATCCAGGTAAGGAAATGACATTATGTTATTAATGTGGGATAGAAAAAGCAAAACAGTTCCTTTGAGAGGAAGCTGGGAATGCAATGAAAATTTTATAATGAAGAGCAAAGTAAACTCATACTACTTCATAATTTATTTATCACTTTTCATTATCTATTATAGTGTATAAGGTATTTTTAATATGAAATCAGGGCTCTGTGTTAAAATTTAACTATACTCTTGTCTTCTGTTAAAGAATTCAAAGTAACAAGTAAATCCTGTTAAAATTGCATCCACGAAACAGTGGAGACCCTTACAGAGGGCAGAAATGTTCAGCTTGTACAAGCAGAGATTCTTACCAGACCCAAAGGAATCACCATCATCCTCAACTTACAAAATCCTGTGTTGTCTTCAATTCTTAAACAGTAATTGGAGGGTGCATAATAAACTGTTAAATTGGAGGTATCTGGAGTTCCAGGGCACACTGCATACATTGGTGTAGTTTAAAGTGTGGCCTTGAAAGTGTAAATTCTACATATGGCACACACAAGGGGTCCCATTCATGGCTGGAGTCTTGAGGCACTGCCATCCTAAACAAATAACAAGAAAATATCAAATTAGACCCATAGCTATTATTGTAAGAGTAAATCTTTACATGTAGGATTGGCAAAGCAAACAAAGATATGGTGAGTTTGCAAAATCAGTTATGGGCTCTTTTTTACCCATCAGAATTTAACTTGCTTTTGAAAATATGAATGTGAATAAACTTGGTTCCTGGCTTGCAGACTCTCAGAAAGGTTGTGGATGCATGTGTGTCCACCTGTTTCACAGGAATAATTACACTGCCAGTAATTGAAATTTTGTCCAGACCAATGTAGCAACAAATGGAGAGTTTTATTTGAATTCCCACTCCAATTTGGACTTCCAGTATTTTTTTCTCCTCCCAAAATTCATCTGCTTGTTTCAATACAAACTTGGCATCTAGAATCTGAATGCTTTACGTGTGGGACACTTCAAAACAGACACACACACAGGGTTACCATAGCAACTGATTCCATCAATAGGAAACTGTTTTGCAGAAGAATCCCCAGTGCTGCCCTGACCTGGTGCTTGTCCAGCTCACCCTGGAGAAACAGCCTTTGGGAAGTGCTGTCCCAGCTCTTCTGTAACCTCCCAACTTCCAGAACACTCTTTGTAGAAGAGCTGGAAAATAGATCTGATTTTATCAGATCAGTTTTTCCTTACAGTGACTATTAATGTGTACAGCATTATATGAAATTATTTTGTGAGTTAGGTGGGAGGAATCTAATTGGCTGTTGACTGCTTAAAGTGCTAATGTTCATCATAATGATTCACATAAAGGTTATCCCTCAGCATATTTATCTAAATTTGCATAGAGACATTAACATCATTGAAATAATTCCCTAATCAGATTAAGAAATTGTTATTAGCCTGAATGTGAACTGAACCAAAACAAATTGGTTTAGCAGAACCTAAGACAAGGTTGGACTAACAGATATCTAAGTGCAGTTCTCTGATTTCCTATGCTTTTTATAGACATTTTTATTCATCATCAGAACAGCTGGTGGAGCAGACAGAACCCTCATGTGGCGCAGGGCAGCCCTCCCTGCACCATCACTCCACCCCTTGTCCCATGAATCTTAACAAGGGTGCAAATGGGGTGGATACCTTCTTATCCCACCCACTGAGGTGACTCAGCCTGCCAGTGGTGGCAGACTAATCAGTTAAAACAAATTTTCTCTTTGTTTGTGGCAGAATCAAAGGAAAGTGATGCAATGCAGAATATCCCCAGAACGAAGCACAACAGAACGGAGCTCATTGCAAAATAAACCCTGGTGCCTCAGCCCTCACTGCTGGCAGTTTAATAACCTGACAGAACAGAAGCAACAGCCTGGTTGGCCCTTGAGGCCCCTGGGGTGAGGGAGACAAGGAAATGCTTCACAGTTCAGGGCATTCTTGCTGCTGAGGCAGGGCCCGGGCTGTCTGTCAGAGGCTGCTTCTCCCCCAGCCCCGGGTGGCAGCAGGAAGCAGCAGGAGGAGCTGGTGCCATCCCCTCCTTGCTGTAACTCCAGCCTTGCTGCTCTGGTTTTTTTAATCAGAAAGGGTCAGTGTTTAAAGGGTCAAGGAGCATTTTGCTTTTGAGCACAGACACTGGTCAGCAGAAGGAAAGCAACCCTGATTTTCCTTTTGGTTCTGGCCTCTGCTCTTGCCAGAGGGCAGCAGGGGTTGGTAGAGGCTGTGAGGAGCCCAGGGAGGTTCCCCACACCTTGCTGGTCACCAGCTGCAGCCCAGGGGAGCTGCACTGATGAAAGGGGCAGAACTGACTCCCTTACCCTGGGTTTGCCCTTTTCTGGGGATGTGCTTACCAGGGTAATGGGAAGGATCCATGTATCCTTTTCACTGTTCATGAAGCTTGATAACTTTCAAAAATATTTCTGCTCACTATTCTGAGATTGTGGGAATCAACTGACTTCCAAGATTATCTGATGTCTAGTTTTCTTAAGGTAAATCCTGAAAAAAAAAAGTATTTTAAAAACCATCATGATCATCCATCTCTATTGATAATTTTTGTTCACTTTTTTTCCCAGGTTTTGACTATTTTGAAGCCAGTGCCAAAGAAAACATCAACGTGAGGCAGGTGTTTGAGCGCCTGGTGGATATAATCTGTGAAAAGATGTCGGAGAGCATAGAATCAGACAGTTCCAGGGGCACTTCTGGAAGGAGCATGAGGCTCACAGACAACCCTCCCCCTTCACAGCAGAACTGCTCGTGCTAGTGACCTTTCACACTGAGAAATGTCCTTCTCCCCTGATTAAATTTTATCTTTTCATTTGTGGTGGTGCATTATCATGTAGTCCTGAGGCAGAATTGTCTGTTGTAGGAAACTGGTATGCTTGTTTAATGTGCTGGAGTGTTAATATTATATATTTCCTCAGACAATAATTTAATAACCTGAAAAAAAATATTGTAAGTGCACCTCGTGTGAATGTGAGTTACACTGAAGAATATTAATTGTGTAGTGATGCAAATGTTATTTCTACAGAGAATGTTGCATTTTTTAATTATAAATTCCTCTTACAGAAAGAGTGTTTTTTGTCAAGAACAGCAGGAAGCACAAAAACCAATTAGAAGGGATCAGGTCTAAGAGAATAAAGGGGAAAATCTCTCATAAAGCAAGAATATGCTTTTTTTTAAAACCTCAAACAAACAAAAATTAATCCCCAGATATTTTGAGAATCATTGCTGTCCTCCAGACATGGACCTCAGTTTTTCTGTAGGATGGAGCAGAAAGCAGACAGAAATGCTGTGTGAGGTCCCCCAGAGTGTGAAGAGGAAGGGCCTTGGATTTTGTGTCAGGCCTCTAAACAGATGAAGAACACAGGGAGGAATCAAGGCTGCCAGGCTGGGGAGGAGGAGGAGGAGGCCTTGCAGCCGTCCCTGTATTTCCTTCCCTGTGCTTTGGCTGGTGCTGAGTGAAGGAGTAAGAGCCCTTCCAGGGGCTGCCCTTGCCTCTAAACTCCAGCACAGCTTGCAGAGTGCTGGGGGTGTTGCTGTGTTCAACACATTCCTGTCCCTAATCCTCTCTCCCCAGAATCTGAGTGTCCTGCAGCCTTTCCCCTGTAGTTTTACCTCTCCTGATCTGGATCTTCTCTTTTCAGTTGCTTGCTGGTGGATGTGTTGCAGGATGAAGGAAAAGGGGAGTTGGCTGCTGAATGCTTAGTTGGAGGCAAAAATATGTAAGAAATGGAATAACCCTGTCTCAGAGAGATAAAAATATCAGAAGCCAAAATGTGAGTGCTGGCAGGTATTTGTGCCAATATTATTAGATTTTCTTTCTGCATTTTGTTGTTGATTTATTTTTTAATCCTGTTCTAGATGGGTGTGTGGGCAGCCTAGATTTTCTGGGTTCAGATTCAACCACAAAATATAATTTAAGGAAAGTAAGAGTGAGTAATAAAACATAACTGCAAATGAAACATGGCAAAAGACATCCTGATAGTCTGTGAACTTTTTGTGGCATCACGCTTGGAAGGGAGGCAAAATTTTTAAGCTAAGTGGATATGGAGAGAAGCTGGCTATCTTAAGGGGAAAATTCTGGAAAGTTTTATGGCTTTACCTTTGATTTGTGATCTCCTCTGACTGAGGGGACTTCCTGATGTCAGGAATGGGAGTCGAGTGCCTGCCCACTGCCCTCTAATGTGCTGGATCATGACAGCAGTGAGTGCTTTTGTAATTTCCTTCTGTTGTGTCTCAAAGTGTAATAGCTCTAAGAAAAAAGCACAAAATTCTGGACAAAAATGCAACTCTTTTGGAGTGGTTTGAGCTCATTGTGCTAAAGGCTTGATCCCTCTGTTTGTTGCTTTTGGGAATCTCTACTGTGACGTGTTCTGGGTGTGTGTGATCTCGTCCTGAGAGTGTGATTTGTGCAGTGCTGGGACTGTGGTTGTTGTATCTAAACCCCTGAAACTGCAAAATAAAGAGAAATGTACTCACTGGGTGTGGCCAGAGAGCTTGTGTCAGCTGCATTTCTTGCGTTAGGAATCCCACATGTGTGAAGGAAAAATAATTTTAATGCTTTAAAAATACATCAGACTACACTGATCTTTCTTTGACAGGGTGATGGTCTTTGAACCCAGCAATCTGGAATCACTTTGTAGGTTTAGAACAGTGAAGAGAAAGATTATTTGGCCAATAAATGCATAGTGTTGTGTTCTAATTGTAGAAGAAGGAGGTTTTAGGGCAACTTGTATAACTAGCAATATTTTTTTAAAAAAAATGCACATCTCTATTTGAGCTGTGGAGATATAACTTAGTACCTCAGTGCAAATAATGATTTGTCAGCTCAGCAGCTCCCTGATAAAAGCAAATGGATTCAGCAGAAATGGAATTTCAGTTATTTTCTTTCACTTACTTCTTTTTTCCCCTAGCAAAAAAGACCTTTCCCTTTCCTACCCAATATATAATTGTGTTTTGTTGTGTTCTGATCGAGTCAGATTGGCTTCTTTAAAGAATCCAAGTGCATTCCAGGCCCTACAAGCTAGAATGGCAGAATTGTTTTTCACAGGGCAAGACAGCAAGTAGCTACATGGCAGCCTGAAGAAAAGAGTTGGGAATTCTGCCCCGCCTGATATTGCATACCTGGAGAATCTTAATACTTTTTGCAGAAATCCTGCAGATTTTATTTCAAATAACGAATCAAACAATCACAGACAAATGATCCATCTCTGCATTAATATATATTTTGTGTAAGATCTCATTATCTTATGTTTGCTGTGAAGGAATACAGGGAAAGCCTTTTGCCTCAAACTGCGTTCAGCTGGTTTGAGTATCAGCAGTGAGTCAGGAGTAATTGTTAATTGTTTTAACTTGTAAGGGGAACAGTAGAACGTGGGACACTGATTTGTCAGGGCAAGGGAAATAAACCTGCTTGAAGTGAAGGCAAACTCGAAATTCGTGATGTGGGCTTGCAGAGAGCCTTCCCTTTGACTGGCAGCGGCCCAGGATAGTTGTGTTAATAAAACAGCCTGGTTACAAGGTAAAAAAGGGGTACTAGAGTGTGAAAAGAAGGAGGCGACAGCTGGTCACAAGCGGCTTTCTATGGCTTGTACAAAACAGCACCGAGCGTGCTGCGCTCAGCAAGAGCCAAAGGGAAACCCTGGGATTAGAGACGGGTCTTGGCTTCCATCTGGTGGAGAACTGAAGCACTGGAATATACCCCGGCTGAGTGACCGCCCGTGTACCTCAGGCTGGGCCTGATCCCGCACCTTGGCCAAGGCAGCGCGGGGACTGCGGGCAGCGGAGCGGAGGGAGGAGCGGTGCGGAAAGGCTGCGGTAAACGCAGGATCCCGGCGGGGCCGTCGGGCAGCGCCACGGGATCGCAACCGAGAGACAGAGCAGCATTCCCGCTCCATCGGCACTGGAGTGTGATGGGGAAAAGGATAGGCACGAACCGGAAAGCGCAGAGAGCTGCCGAAGTGGCCACGTAAAGAAGAAAGCGAGGTTTCTCTTCGGCAGCCACGGGTGCAGCCTCTGCGCTGCTCAGGACGCAGCGCGACCCCCATGCCGGGAACTCCATCCCGCGGCCCGCCATGCCGCCGACAGCCGGCCCCAGAGCTGATTGGTCGTTGCAGGCTTGAGCGACAGCCAGCCTGACCAATCGGTGAAGGAGCTGGGGCCAGGAGGCTGGCTTCCGCCAGCTGGCTGATGGACTGTTCCAAGGAGAGAGCAGGGGGGCACAGCTCGGACTGCGGGCGGGCATACTCGTGGAAACGTAACTGCGCACAGAGAAGTCCCCGGAGCCTGGATCCGCTCTTCTTCCTTCTACTCTCCCCTCTGATTTTTTGCCCCCTCCGCTCGATTCTTGAAAGGGGACACATCCCCCCCTCCACTCCCCCATCTATGGTTTCCCCCACCCGCTCACGCCGGCAGCCTTGTCTCCACCAATGGGAGCGCCGCGCAGCCATGCGCATGCGCAGTCTCGCGGCCGCCCTCGTTCGGAGCGGGCGGGCGGCGGCGGCCGGGGGTCCCCGCGGGCGGGCCGTGGCCGGGGGCTGGCGGCCGGGACGGGCCGTTGTCCGGCCGCTGTGGAGCGGCGGCACCGCCGCCATGCCCGGCAGGAACAAGGCGACGTGCGGCTACGGCAGCCCGGAGCTTGCGGTGGGGCAGCAGGCCGCGGAGGGCGGCCGCGACGCCGGGGGCCGCTCTCCTCATGGGGACGAGGAGGAGGAGCGCGGGGGGACCGGTCCCGAACACAACCTCGGTGACCCCGACATCGTCAAGTCCCCCAGCGACCCCAAGCAGTACCGGTGAGGGCGGGACGGCGGGTGCGGGGGGACGAGCTGGCGCCGGGGCTGCCCAGCCGGGCGGTGGGGCGGGCCGTGCTCCGCCCGTGCCCTGTCCCGGCCGCTGCTGGGAACCCGGCGAGTGGAAGCCGGGCTGGCCCCGGTGGTTGGGCCGGTTGGGTCCTGTCTGTGATAGAAGGAGGCTGGCGATCCCGCGGGCGTTCCCGTCCTGAAGGCGGGCTGCCCGGTGTGTGTGTGCGGGCACTGGGCGGGAGGAGCGTTCCTTGAGCCCAGCTGGTCGGTGCTGGATGTTCTCGGGGCACAGCAATGCCCAGTTCAGCGTTGGTTTGCAGCCCTCGGCCGGGCAGCTCCTCTCCGAAAGCATTAAGTGCAAAGTGCGGTTTAAGTATTTCAGAGCAGATCCCAACTTAACAACAGTTACTCTTCATGTTTTAGACGAGCTTCTAAGTTTTAACACAAATGTATCTGTGAGTTGAGGAAAAATGCTTTTAGGCTACCGTTTTGCTTGTGTTTTTATTTCAATATTTCTGAGTAATGCCCCGAAGTGGTGAAAAAAATCAACTTCTCTGAGCACAGCACACGGCGTCCGTGGCCCAGACCCAGTGAGAGACTCGGATGAGAGCTCCAGCAGAGGTTGAGCTTGTTGGATGCTGTAAGGCAGTCTGTTCTTGAAGGGACACTCTGATAACTTCTTCCTGTAAGACAGAAGATTAACTAGCCCTTGTTAGAGCTGCTTTTTAAAATTTATCTTCACCTTTCACGATGTCTAATCTGTGCAGCCAGTGGAGAATCTGCTGCCTGAGCCTGGAACTGAATTTCAGATTTGCAGTGACATTGGCTGACAGTGAGACTCCCTGCTGGCTGCCTGGAGAGGGCTGTGCCCATTGGCTCAGGGAGAAACTTGCTCCCTCCCTCCTTGCCCTACTTCCTTGCTGCTTCCTCTGGATCTCTGCCTGCTTCTCCTGATGGCATTCTTACTCATGCTACTTTGTGGCAGGCTTGTCCTCCTGCAAAGCTCACAGCTGTGGATGCTGTCAGCTTAAGGAACTCCTGCCTTTGCTGCCTGAAGCAGCACACTGGTGGATGAAGCTTGGGAAATGCACTGAAGGCTGTCACTACTGATTTTGAGGCTCAGGATCCTCTGCATGTAGAGTGTTTGCTTGTAGCATAAACAAATACCAAAATCCTGCAGAAATCCTACTCTCCATTCTTAGCAGAACTTTTTAGTTGGAAGCAGAGAGTTGCATCCTTTCAGACTGATTTCCACGTGTGTGAAGCGAGCCTGACACAGCACAGACATTGTCCTTATGGAAGAGAAGTTCAGTGTGTCTGGAAGCAAGGCCACACTGAAGCTGTGTCCAGGTGTGATGTCCCAAACCTCCTGAGGGAGTGTCCTGGCAGGTGATGTGATGATGCTGACATATTTTCCCCTCTTCACACTTCAGTGATGTGTGCTGCAGCACAGTGGGTTTAGTGTCTGTGTCTGGCGACATCAGCCTTAACTTAATGGAAAATGTCATGTTTTGCCTTCTCAAATAATGATCACAAAACCAAAAGAGCCTCATGTAGATTGCAAAGATGTATTTTCAGAAGTGGGTTTGTTGGGACAAGATATTGGTCATGATAAAAGTTTGCTCATTAGAGCTGTAACTGTGTGGTTATATTTACCAAAAATGTATATTTTATTTATATTCATCCATATATGGAATTTCATGGTCTTGTATTTCTTGTAATTTGGGAAATTCAAACATTTCTCTCAGTGTTTACCATGCACTGATATATATTTCAATATTGACTCCTAAACAATTGTCAAAGAAAAACTGTGTGAGAACAATCTTGTTTAAATTTGTTCAGGATGTTTAAACAGTATTTTTAAGAATTTGAATTTTATTTTATAATTTGGCCTAACTTGCTGTGTAGTCCTTCAAAAAAGCAATTGGACTGTGCCAGCTTCTGTTTCTGCATTATGTGACTGCATTCTTTGTACTGTATTTTTCATACTAGTGGATATTAGTTACATTTGTCCTTTTCCATTGGACTGAAACATGGAAAAAGTAAAGAACACCTGTGTCAGTGGTGCCTCTGCTCTGTATAACCTAAGCTGTTTAAATCGTGCTGGAGTGAAATCCTAGAGCCTCCAGCAGTGCCGTGCTTCAGCCGTGTCCTTGCTGCTGGGGGCTTTCTGTGCTGTGTGCAACACCCACCAGCCTCCAGATGAGCAATGTAAAGTCAGTGTCATCTGCTCCATTAGCTTAATGGGGCTGTGTGGAAAGGATCAGCAAGAGCTGCCTGAGGTACCTGGCTGAACAGCTTTATGGCACCTTGTTCCTTGGAAAGAGTAACCCCATTCCCTCCTCCTCTTTCCAGCAGTGCCTGCTGCTCCTGGGGGCAGGGCTTCTCCAGGAGCTGTGCAAACCTGCAGAGCAGAGTTGTGTGTGGAGGAGAAGGAGGTGCTGGATGGGCCCTTGGCTCTCAGCTGCCCAGAGGCTGAAGCACCCATGTGTGCAGTGTGGGTTTTAGGACATTCAGGAGTGCTGCAGCTGTCTAGTGGGGCACATGCACCTGGTGGGAATTGTTCACAAACACGCTTTCAGAATGCAGGATTAACTTTGTTCAGACATTCCAGGCTGTCTGTGCCTCCTGCAGTTCACCAGAGCATCCCTGCAAGTTCCACACTGTGTGCTGTAGTTTGAGTGAGTCAGAATGCACTGGTGCTTTTGTTTGGAGCAAATTTGTCCTGCTCAGCAGTCTTGCAGCAAGGAAACTGGGTGTGTTCATGGTCATGAAACCCTGGCCCAGCATAGGTGCTGTCACTTCCCCTTGGGTGACCTGTCATGAGTCATCACCTTAACACAATTAGCAAACGTTTGTTCATTAGCTTTTCATAGGGCTGATAGTCCAGGAGCTGTGTCCACATTGCAAGGTTCTGACCTGCTACAAGCTCAGGGGTTGGAGTAGATGACCTCCAAAGGGCCCCTTCAACAAAGATTATTCTGTGATTCTGTGCTCTGTAACTCAGATTTTTCTGGGAGCCTGGGATGTGACCATGGATTTGTTTTATTCTAGCTTGCTTTGTTTTGTGTGTTTTTGCTGGATCAGATACCACAGGTCTCTATCACACTAGTTCATAGGGTGGATGAATTATTTTCTGGACCTAGAATTCCTTCTTTTTTGCTGCTGGTGTATTAGCCAGTGCAAGCTCCTGGCAGGGATGCTCTGGCTAATTTGACAAATTGTGACTGTTCCAGATTTGATGGTTAATGAATACTGATGAGTGCTCTTGCAGTGCAGAGCATTGGTGCTTGCAGTCCTCAGAGTGAAAAGTTGCTGATGAGTGCTGCACAGAGGGTTTGTGGGGTTTTATATATATACACACATGTTAAAAAACCCTTGTGCATGTGTAAACACACAGAGAGAACTGTTTATTGCCTCTTGATAGGAGCCCAGCCAATTCCCTGTGACTGGTTCTGTGGAGCCTGCAGAGGAGCTCTCTCCTTTCCAACACTTCCCTGCTACATCTGCAGACCCCATTTATTAGAAACCATTGATGAAAACAAATCAAATCAAATGCTCTGGGGCCTACTTAGAAAGAAAGACTAAGATCTTCATTCTGTCACATCATATCTGTTTCCAAGAGCCTGACAAGCCTAAAAGATGATTGAAGTTTGGGTCTGCCTGTTCTGAGTGCATGAAGTGAGTGCTAATTGCTTAAATGTTTCACAAAGAGAGGAATGAAAGCCAAAATCAGTGAGCTTGACCTTATGGGGGAAAGGCCTTCTGCTACTGCCCTGAACTGCTTCTTCTTCCAGGAGCTGTTGAATAGCAGTAGAACGTTTTAATTTCCTGCTATAAAACTGCTCAGTCTTGGATACCATTAGATTTTCATTAGGAGATCACTCTCGAAGTATTATAGGAAATAATGAAATTTTTCCAATTCTGAAAATTCAGACTCAGGAAATGAATGTATTCATTGCACATAATTATTCTTTCAGGTATATCAAACTGCAGAATGGCTTATGTGCACTTTTGATTTCGGATTTGAATTACTTGGATGGTGCCCCAACATCCTCAGAGGAGGAGGAGGATAATGATGATGATTCTGAAGAGGGCAGTGATGAATATGATGACTCTGGAGCTGAGATCGAAGATGGTAGAGAAGATGATGATGAGTGTGATGAGGGGGATGAGAGTGAGGACAGTGATGGAGATAATGAGGATTTCCATGATTCTGATGACAGTGAATTAGAAGAGCTGGCTGAAAAGGAAGAGACAAGAAAGAGAGGTTGTTCAGAAAAGCAGGTATGTACTTAAAGCTGTAGGGTGCAAAAATATATAGTGTGCTTTCTTGAGGTCTGAAACCTTGTGATGAGGCATTCAGACGAGACCTTTTTATTGTGCCTGTCCCAACTGATTCATCATGTACTTCTGTCATTTTCTGAAGTGTTTCTTGAAGCAGCTTTTACTGAAAATGTTGTCTTTTCTCTAGTCTGCAGCAGCCCTCTGTGTTGCTGTTGGCAGCTTCTCTGATCCTGAAGATCTGCCTGGATTAGCACACTTCCTGGAACATAGTATGTATCTACTATTTCATCTTCTCCAGCTTCAGTGCAAAATGGGTGTTATGTAGCTCTGCATTTCTGAAGTATTTATTATAATTTCCTAATTTGGCTATTTGAGAATTTATTTTCATGAGCTTATGATTTTATACAAATACTGACTTAGTAAGGAGTTCTTAATATGGGATAAAGTGTCTCATACACTTTGCCAGGCTGTGCATTAGCTTGTATCAACTTTATTTGTTACCCAATAAATTGAGGGGGAATTATGTTACCTGTGGCTTTATCGACCAGGTTGGAGCTGCAGACGTTTGTCTTCTGGTAAAGGGTGATGAATTAGTAATGTGGACACAGAAACCACCTGGAGTTTCTGACCAGGTGTGTCTCAAAATTCTGCTCTTGCCTGGTTGAGGCCAGGCCTGCCTGGGAGGGCACTGTCACATCAGACTGCAGCAGCCACTGGGCACATCAGCCAGGCCCTTTCCTCTGCCTGTGAGCTGTGGGTCAGTCACAGAGGGGCTGCTCTAGCAGCAGTCAGGATTTACAGATTAATGTCATCCTGGCTCTCTTGGGGGTTTTTGTTGCAGTGGTTTTTATGGGCAGTTTGAAGTACCCAGATGAGAACGGGTTCGATGCGTTCCTGAAGAAGCACGGGGGCGGTGACAACGCCTCGACGGACTGTGAGAGGACAGTGTTCCAGTTTGATGTGCAGAGGAAGTACTTCAAAGAAGCCCTGGATAGGTAACTTCCTATTAATGGTGATTAGGTGTTAATTAATGTCTGTGTGTGCCTCAGGAGCTTGGGTGTAGTTGTCCAGTTCTTCATTTTGGGGTGATCAAAGCTGTTGCTAATTTTCATAGCTACCTGCACTACAGCAGTGGTACTGAGTATAGGAAAATGCTGTTTTCCCTTTGGATATGTTGCTGGTTTTTTTGCTGTGGAATTATGTAGGACCCATGTTTAAGTCATAACACATGCAGCTCTTTGATTGTTTTGACAGTCTTAAACTGGTAGCATTGATGACAGGAGAAATGTTATGCAATGTGACAACTGATCAGAGGGGAAGTGCTCCCAGAATCCCAGTGACTCATCCTTTGAAATAGCTGTCCTGGTAGAGTTACTGTTTTTTCTAAATTGTTGTTTGTTTTTTTCAGGCAGCCTTCAAAGTTACAGTACAGTGTGTGTCTCAGAAGGGGACATTTAACCCACTGCAGGTTATTCAGAATGTATCTTTTGCCAGAAAGTGCTTAACTTGCTCTTTTGTGCTGTTGGAACAAGAGAGCTCCACTGGTTGGCATGGTTTCCTTTAGTGAGAGGAATTTCTCATTCATAGGGGCATAGCTGAATATTCCTGGTGCCATAAAATATCTCAGGAGGAGAAAAGGCTCCACTGCAAATTTACTTTGACATGAGAGCAAGTGTTTGCACGTTTTTCCGAATATAACCTAAATTTTACTTTACTAGGCAAATTTCAGCTTCCATTTACAGATCAATCCAGCTTTTTTAGATGTTTGGAAGTGTGAAAGAATGAAAAAATATAATTGCATTCTGTCACAACAGCTTGCTTAGTGCAGAGGAAAACAGAAATTAGGAGTTCTGTAGAACAGCTTCTCACAGGAGGTAAATGAGTGCTGAGGATGAATTCTGGTCATTCAAGCACTTGTGGATTTGAAGAAATGGAGAGACATCACCTTTCAGTCGTCTTCAGTGTAACAGGTCTTCTGGCCTTAGAACTCCATCAGGGATATATTACTTTTAACCTTTTGTTGCTCTTAATCTTTTGTTTCAGCCAGTTCAGTTTTTCATTAAAAAACCTCAACAAATAAAACAGAACTATTTGATTCTCTGCAGCCTTCTGCAGAATCTCCATGCACTGCAGATCTGTCCATTTCCAGTGCTCTGCTCTCTGTGGATACAGAAAAAATTGATTTGGATGACAATGCTGACATTTATAGTAGATAATAAAATTGTAATGGATACAGAAACTTGTGTTTCACGACAGTTAGTTTGTTTCCTGGAGTTAGGAAGGAACTTCCCCCTGTGGTCATGTTGTTCCTGAGGAATAACTGGGGATTTCCTCTGGAGCATCTGATACTGGTTCCTGTTAGCTCCAGGTTCCAGACTGGGTGGATCACTTGTCTCATCTGGTGTGACCACTCTTAGGATGTAATGCAGATAGTCCTGCACCCATTAGTGCCATATCCTACTGCATCCAACCAGTTCAGTCCCCTGTGGTGCTGGGAAGTCCTGCCCTTTGCTTTCTGATGGCTTTTACCTTTCTTTAAGACATTATAGTCAAGAATGACTTGTAGTAAGTCAAGCAACTTTGTAAACCAAAATAGAAGATGTTTACTGGGGTTTTGCCCTAGTTTAATAGACACTGAATAAAAGTATATGAATTTTTCTGTTCCATAGGTGGGCACAGTTCTTTATTCACCCATTAATGATCAGGGATGCAATAGATCGAGAAGTGGAGGCTGTAGACAGTGGTAAGTAGGAGAATCTTTTCCTGTGTGTTTAGCCCATCTTCTGAAAACAAAACCTACTTTGTAACACTGTTTACTGGTTTCTGTGCTGAACTCCCCTTCTAAGCACTTCAGTGAACTTCACATAACTTACCAGAAAGATTAAACTCTTGAATTGAAGCTTGGTGGCTGTTAGAGGAAGAAAGACTGGATGTAGTGCCAGCACTGTGAGAGTTTACCCTCACATTTTCATCAGTTAGAAATTAATGATCTGAAGTGGTTTGGCAGTAATGGGCAGGGCAGTTTTATGAGAATGTGGATGCTCTGCAGTGAACAAAATGCCTTTAGCTCCAGCACAGCCCCACAGCTCTCTCCAGTCCTGTGCAGAGTTAATACAATAAGTTGGGGTGATTTTACTTGTCTCCTTAGTCTAACACCTAAATAATTAAAAAGTCACTTCCCAGAAGGAAATTAAACCAGGCACAGAAGTGAGGGAAGTGTTGATTTTCCAATATTTGATGGATACTCCCAGACTGCCTCTAAAATGTCACTGTTTTAGGAAAAAAATGTTATTAGCACATATCACAACTGGTTCAAATATTTATTCCAAGCAATTTTCTTTATCTTCTGGCAGGGAAAAGTGGGCAACTTGATCTTTGATAAAAGTAAATTTAAACAAGGACCTGCCTTGGAGTTAAGGTGTGGTTCTTCAACAGCTTCAGCCATTTTCCACCTTGGTGGTGCAGGAGCTGTCCTTCCCTTGCAGAGACACCGTGGTGATGTGCTGCCCACAGAATGGTGTCAGCTTGCTGAACTGGCTGCAGGAGAACCCAGCCAGAGGAACTAGTTCACAGCTCTGCTCTACATGTTTGTTATTACCAGTAAAACAGGAACAGGAACATGCAGTTCACAAGGGTGAATTGATTTTGGCAGAGCCCCACATTTAGATTAGTGTAAAGTGGTTGTAAAACTGCATTTTTAGAAACTTACCTGCTCACCTTGCAATTTCTCATTTCATTATTAGGCTAGAGGTTATATATCTGTGTGATATATGGTAGAAACAGGTTTGTAATTGTTCTCTGGCTTTTACTGCAGGGCCTGATCCTGTATAATATTGATGGCCTTTTGTCCCCATTGAACTTAACATATTCAGAGAGGACAAGTTGATACTTTACATGCTTTTCTTTCTTAACCCTTTCTTTACCTCTCAGCAATGAACTACATTCTTCCTCTTACATTCATTACTGCTAGCAACTCCTCTTTCTTATTTCACTATTTCATTCATATGTTAAAAGAAATTCCAGGCTGCATCTGTGTGATATGTCTCCTTTTCACTTTGGCTGGGATTTGTGCTTTGTTTTTTGGGAACATGACATCAAACTTTGATGCAAGCCACTGCAAATTCTTATAATTAACAGAGTATCAGCTAGCAAGGCCCTCTGATGCAAACAGAAAGGAGATGTTATTTGGGAGTCTTGCCAGGCCTGGACATCCTATGAAGAAATTTTTTTGGGGTAAGTCCTGAATTTCTGTTACAAAATGGTAATCATACTTTTAACCACTTAGAAGTTTGAGTGGTTATATGCACTAACATGAACTATCATATCACAGCAACCATTAAACTTGTTCAGGAGAGTTGAAGCAATTATCCATTTTACAGGAAAGTGCTTGGGAATAAAAGCAGCTGTCTCCTTGTTAAGATACTTTTCTTTCAGGTCCTGCTTTTTGCTGATGTTACAGCTGGGTTTCCCAAGGTGTATAATTATGGAACTTTCTCTTAACACAAAGGTGGTGCTCCCTGAGTCATCTCCATCTTGTATAAGCTTGGGTTTTTTTGCTATTAGAATTTCCTGGAAAAATAAATTATTTCTAGTTGTATGCCTAAGGAGGCTTTTCAAAGTAAATAATTTGCTGTTGAACTTCCAGGAGTTAGCCTTTCACAGCCATGTAAGGGGAGCAGAATGGAAATTTGTCCTTCTCTTGGACAATCCAGGGCTCACTCCCTCACCCTCATGGTGCTGATGAGTGTGTAAATAGCAGTGTGATTGATGGGTGTTAGAGTTACCAGCTTTGAAGTGTAGCTTGTTTTTATAAATTTCTGTGGTGACATACACTGAAGTTCTTTTTTCCTCCTCTTTGTCTGTTTGCTGTTCTGCAAGTTCCATTGGTGAGGGAATAGCTCCAACACACAGTGAGCTGTGCAGCCTGTGGGAGATGTGATAATGCAGGAGGACTCTGTCCTTCCTTGTCATAAAAATATCAGCTGTCCTTTGGATAAGAACCAGAAATTGCAAAATACCCACTTTCACTTAACACTCCTTTCACTCCAAATTTCTATTAGGTATTTTTACCATGATTAGAGCTAGGGAGGAAAGTAAATTCTCACTATGTCTGGTCTTGCTGTAAGCACTGTGTGGATAACTGAGGCTGCCTCCCCTTTGATGTTTGCAGGTAATGCAGATACACTGAAGCACGAGCCCAAACTGAACAATATCGACACCTACACCAGGCTGAGGGAGTTCTGGCAGCGCCACTACTCTGCTCACTACATGACTTTGGTTGTTCAGTCTAAAGGTAACATCAGTTGCTCCTTAAAAACAGCCTCATTGCTGCCCTTGGTGCTCTTGGAACCAGTCCAGCTGCAGCCCAAGCCAGTCTAGTGGCTTGTGCAGTCCTGCAGAGGGTATTTATATGTAAATTTTAGCCTGGTTTCCAAATGGAACAGGAGCTGAGCATTTGTGCTGTGTTTTTGTCATCCTGCTGCTTCTTGAGAAACCTTTTGAAGCTGTTGAATGGTTCCATATTAACACAGAAGGGAAAATCTCAAAGATAACATTTCAGAAATAATCTTGTGGCAGTGAAGAGTTAAACCACTTAAATGAATTAATGCTGCTGATTTCTCTGCCATCAAGAGTAAAACTCCTCAGCAAGTGATGGGGAAGACTGAATCTCCCATTTGTCTTGTTTGTTTAGGAGGAGTAGAGGTTCTGTTTTTCCCCCATAGCTTGAAAAATTCAATGCAAATAGATTTGAATTTTATTTCAGTGGAGAGCTACAGACCTATGGGTTGTTTCTGCTCAAAATAGAGGAAACACCTTTCTCAGAAGTTACTCAAGTTAGGTTTGTGTTTAGGGAGGAGTTCTGTTGAATGCTAAAACTGGTTGCAATTCCCATCTTTAAAATGGAGATGGCAATAATAGAGGCAATCTTTCTTTTCTTCTTTGCTTTTAATTTTGGTCTAGACAGTCAACTGCTTAGGGTGCTGAATGCCTCTGGAATAGTCATTAAGCCAGTGATGGGTTGTAATATTTTTCTGTGGTGATTGGGAAGAAAATGGTGGAAACTGATAACCAGGTCCATTTTGTATTTTCCTTCTCTGTTAAAACAAACCCAGCAGTGAATCCTCTCCCTGCCCCATCCAGCCCTTTTCATTGCTATTGCTTACATATACAGCATCACTTTTGGAGTTTAGAGTTGTTGCTTAAACAAGCAAAGTTTTTATTTTAAAAACCCTTCTCATTTGTGACTCACTTCCCTCAGAAAAGAGGATGGGGAGAAGGAATCCTTAGGACTGCAGGGCTGCATTTGAGGGGGAAAACTCCTGTGTATAATCTGGAGAGTGATGGAATGAGGTGCAAGTGCTGGTGATTTTGTACATCCCTAAGACTGTAATTCCTTCTCCCAGTCACTCCAGACACTACTGAACTTTAAATCCCAGTTGTGTCAGCCTGGGATTTCAGCACTCTGCACAAACCCAGAGCTGTGACCACGGATACAGCTCAATAAATGTTAAGAATTGGCTCAAACCAACAGCTTTGAAGTTTGTAATTTAGAACTTTGCAGTTTTCAAGTACACTGACTTGCAGCCTCTTTGAAATAACTGAACTGGTGAGATAAGGTAACTTGTCTTAGATCTTCAGAAAATTGCATTTCTTTCTTCTCTCTCTTTTAGAAACACTGGATACATTGGAAAAGTGGGTGACAGAAATCTTCTCTGAGATCCCAAATAAGTAAGATTCATTTGATGCATGAAGACATTGCAGATGATAAAATTATCTCTTCTTAAAATGATTTTTAAAAAATCCCTTACTCTAGAAAAAAAAGGAAATTTCCATTTGTTAATTAACATTCTTATCTGGGGAAAAAAAGGCAACTTTTTAAATTAAAGACCACTGTTAATTGTTCCAGGAAGGTTTTGTTTCTGCTTAACAATTATTTAGGCTGTGAGCTGTGTGGTGCTAACTTGAAACAGTGTTTGTTTAATATGTGCTGATGCCTTGATTTTATGATGTCATCCAAACCTAGATTAACATTTCACATTGCTTATCTTTGCTTTGTGTCAAAAATAATTAGAAGCAGAATTAATTAACACTGTATCTGGAATTTAAGTATCATCCTTATGGTGGCAGTGGGTTTTTTAATGGTTCACTCCAATATGCCCTCTAAAAAGGGGGTTCTGCAAAAGCTTTGCTGACTTGAAAAGCATTTTATTTCCCTTTTGCAAGATGTTTGTTTTTGTGGTGCTTGGAAAGGCTCTTGTGAGAGCCTCAAGCCATTCAGAGTCACATTTGTGTGTCCTGGCCACCCCCTGCTCACCCCTCCTGCCCCACAAGACAGTCCCTCAGGATTCCTTGGGTCCAGGGTGAACTCAGGCTGTTGTTTACTGTTCTTGGCTGTACAGAAGCAAGTTTTGAGCAGTTCCTTGTGCAGAGGGAAGGGAGGTGTTGGGGTGGTCCCACATCTTGGCTAATTGCTCCCTTGTGTGGGCAGGCTGCACCCTTGGCAAAGGGCCCTGGCCAGGCTCTCTGGGGTCCTGCAGAGCTCTGCTCCTGGGGCCTTTGAACAGCTCAGTGTGGCCTTGAACCCCTGCCAGTAACATCACACTTCCATTTTGCTTTTAAGTGGTTTACCCAAACCCAGCTTTGGCCATCTGACTCAGCCTTTTGACACTCCAGAGTTTCACAAGCTTTACAGAGGTGAGTGAAATGGATTTAAATGTTGTGAATACCTGAATACTGAAAGGAATTTTCTCTGGGTGATCAGATACTTTGTAGAGTAATTCTGTGTGGTTTTAAATAGCTTTTAACTATTCTTTCTGCATTATGTAACATTTCTTATCTCTGTCTCATCATGTATATTTATAATTAATCAATTTATTTGCATCCAGTTGTTCCAGTCAGGAAGGTTCATTCATTGACCATCACTTGGGCACTTCCCCCACAAGAACAGTATTACAGGTACACTGTGCTTGCTTTTTACTTCTACCATGTGTATGCTGTGAATAATTTATTGACTTTCACAACAAACCAAGGAATCTCATTTACTTGTCTAACAGATTGCTTTGGTTCAGTTAGAGGGGCATTTTAAAAATGAATTAAACTTTACAGATAAGGTTCCCTTTCCTCACTGACTCAGATCAGTCATTATGCTCTCAACTCCCACACTTTCAGCTTATTATCTTAATTCTGCCTGAAAATACAGAACTTGCCCTGAAGAAAGAGACAGTGCATATTTTAATCATTAGCTCAGTGATTTGAATTCTTTCTGTGAAATGTGTTACCTCCTGGCATCTAATCTCCTCCAAACTTTCTCTCAGGGTGAAGCCTCTTCATTATATTTCCTGGCTGGTGGGACATGAAGGCAAAGGCAGTGTTCTTTCTTTCCTTAGGAAAAAGTATGTGGTTTTTAAGCATGGTTATTAAATGCTTTGATCTCATTCAAATACAGATAAAGTCTATTTTGTGTATTTATATCTTCTATAGATGTAAAAGCAGGCCAAGCTTGCCTTTTTGTATCAGTATTTTGTAGTGATATTCTGTAAGGTGATGATAAACCCAAGTAAGAAATAAGTGAGCTTTTTGTCTGTGATTCATGGATCAGCAGTATCTCAGACTGATCTGTGAGATCTCCAAAACGTTACTTAGCTTTTTCACAGTTTTTCTTGAATTCTGTATCCTGAGGTCACATCCTTAAACTGGAAAAGCTTTGTGGAAATTGTTAATGGATTAAAAGCCTCTGAAATAAAGATACACTGTGATTACTGCTTGTAGCTAAGGTCAAACAAAGCTGAAATGATTGATTAATAAGATCTTTTCACTCTTCCATAGGTTTTGGGCCCTTGCATTGTATGGAGGAAATGGAGAGACAGGATTTGAACAGAACTCCACTTATTCCATCTTCAGTATTTCTGTGACTTTGACTGATGAAGGTTACAAGCACTTCTATGAGGTAGGGTGTCATACAAGAGGCTTGTTTTTCCTGCTCTTGCCCTCATGCCTGGATAAATGAGTCTGTCTGTCTGTCTGTCTGTCTGTCTGCAGGTGGCCCACGTTGTGTTTCAGTACCTGAAGATGCTGCAGAAAAGGGGGCCAGATCAAAGGCAAGTGTTGGCCACTCCAGCAGATATTTATGGTGCTGTCCTTCTCCATTATCCTGTTATTTGTGCTGTTGGTGCTTTCTGTGGAGTTCCTGGAGCATAAACAGGGAGTCACTGGTAAAGCTTGTCTGTGTGGAAAACATGTCGGTTTAAAAAAGTTCAGAAAGAAATTTTCTAAATGTTTACACTTATTTCTTGATGTTTTTAGTTTCCATGATGTGATTCCTTCTGTTTAGTAAGCTGAACTAGGGTGGAGGTCAGGGGCAGTTTTGTGTTCATTTTAAATGGATTTGATGAGCCAGGTCTGTGAAAGTCAGGACTGGGTGTTCTGGTGTTAGCCTTTATATTAATTTGATACCAAATTTTGGCTCTTAGTTAACTTTCTCTCTCTTTGGAAAGTAAAAGAACTTTCTAGCAGTTCTGAGAAATGCCATTTTGGGAAGTGCATTTAATACTGGCTTCTGTGCCTTGTACCTGAATGAATCATTGATCTCAGCATTGATGCTTTTCCTAGAAGGCTCCTTTTTTAAGACTTTTGATGAATGTTGTGGAATAATGGAGAAAATCCACTTTTATTATCCTCTTCCTCCTTTGCAGAATATGGGAAGAAATACAAAAGATTGAAGCTAATGAATTTCACTACCAGGAGCAGGTATTTATCTACTGTTCTGACATAGGTAAACCATGAAAAGTGTTACTTTTTCATTTTGAAACACATCTTCAAAGTTCTATTCGAAAAGAAATACATTGTGCACTTAATGAGGCTCTATTTTGGCTGAAAGGAGATGTATCCCAGGCAGAGAAATACTGAGATTTTTTCCCTAACAGAATTTAATGTAGATTTTTTCATTCCTCACCTGCTAGGTAGGCTCTTTTTTTCAGTTTAGACTTTCTTCCTCCTACTACGTTTAGCCATGTTCTGTTTCTTACTAGGTAGCTTGTTTTCTTTCTTTGAATGGCACTGAAATTTCCTTTTGGGAAAACAAATCCATCCATCCAAAGACTGCAACACAGCAGGAGCACAGATTTGTGTGTGCTTTTGTGACAGGGTTATGAATCCCAGGGGCAGAGGAATGACTCACTCATGGCACCCCAATTTTCTGCTTGGTGGCTGGAGCTGTGCTAAGGAATGATGGTTTCAGAGGCAGGGCTTGGCATAAATGATTAGGGGGTGCCCAGGAGAGGTTCAGTGTTTCCTCAGGTGTTTGGTCTCTTGAGAAATCCTTGGGCATGTTTCCCACTCCATTTACAAGGCACAGATGTGCCACACTCAGCTCTTTCCAGGTGTCCTGTGTCACCCAGAATGTGTACAGCCTGCTGCAAACATCCCAAAAGCACTGAGCAGCCTGGTCCTGTGGGCAGCCTGACCCTGCTAAAAGGCAAGGAGTATTTCATGTTCAGCCAGGAGAATCTCCTCCTGCTCCCCCTGCACATCATGGCAGGGAGCAGCCTTGTACTTTCCAGGTCACTTAAAATCTTGAATTGTTGCAGGACTTTGCTGTGTGCCCTGGAGACAAGGAGTGCATTCTGCTGGGTCTTCAGCTTAGATTCCATGACTGTGAACTGCATAATCAGGGTTTCTTCTCAAAGATGATGTGTGGGGAATTTCAGGATTTTCAGAGGAGCGTTAGATAGAATTGTGAAATATATTTAGATAGATAGAGTTAGAAACAGAGTTATGAAATATATTTAATAACTGAAACTAAATGCTGTAACAAGCACAACATCCAGCTGATGCTCAGCATATCTGCCTAGTCAAGCTCTTCTTAGAACAGAAAATTGATGTCTTGGGTTTCTAATTGTGTGACAAATAGCTTTATTTCTTTGCTTGCAGACAGATCCAGTTGACTATGTGGAAAACCTTTGTGAGAACATGCAGTTGTTTCAGAAGGAAGATTTTCTAACAGGAGACCAGCTCCTGTTTGAATACAAGCCCGAGGTAAATGTTCTTTGAACTCTGATTATATGTTTTGATGGAAGGAAAACATGTTCATACTGTGTAATACAGGCATGTGTATAGGCATCTGTAATTAAACATAATGCAGGGACAGGTTTGTGTTAATTGGAACACTTGTATTCAGAAAGCAAATCTGTTTTGTAAGCTTCTTATGTTTTGTTCTTCCTACATTCTGACTGAGAAGTCTTTGCTGGCTCAGGCACTCAGAGCTGCCTTTGAGCTGAAATATTGTCTGGGACTTGCAGATCATTGCTGATGCCCTGAACCAGCTCAGCCCCCAGAGAGCCAACCTGGTTTTGCTGTCTGCTGCCAACGAAGGCCAGTGTCACCTCAAGGAGAAGTGGTTTGGGACTCAGTACAGCATGGAAGGTAGGGCAGCAGCAGGAGCTGAGTGCTGATTCCTGCCTTAGAGGAAGTGGAAGGGTGACAACACAAAGCACAAGTGCCTGGAGGCAGGGAAATGAATCCTCAGTGCTTTATTGAGCTCACCATCAGTCTCTGTGCCACCCCAACCTGCTCTTTGTTTGCTGCCAGTCCAGAGGTTCCAGCGAGCTCCACTTGGCTGCCATTCAGGGGCAAGAACAGCAGCAATGCAGCACGGAGCAGCAGTGCAGCACAGAGCAGCAGTGCAGCACAGAGCAGCAATGCAGCACAGGGCAGAGGGGGAGCTGGGTTACTAAGGCAGACTTGATTTGTTTTTCAATTGGACTGCTCCAGCCTTGCTCCAGAAGATTTTGTAGCAAGGGATTTGGAAAGTGTCTTGAGGAATGGAGTGATGTTAAGAAACTCCTGTGATACTGCAAATCTCTCTGGAGATTGGGAAAAGAGGTCTGGAAATAGGGTGGCCTTCCCTTCCTGTTAAACTCATGCATTTCATGCTTTTTAACAGATATTGACAAGTACTGGAGTGATTTATGGGACAGTGACTTTGAGTTAAATCAGGATTTACACCTTCCAGAAGAAAACAAATACATAGGTAAGGCACCTGGGCATGAGTGAAATCTTCCCCAGTGATTTATTTCAGAATTTGCTGTGGTTTAGAAACAACCTTAACTGGTATCAACCAGTTTTTGCAAATTAAAAAAACATGAGCACTGTTCAGTTGGATTTTATTTACTACTATTTTATTTATAAGTTTAAGAATGAGTTATTTTAAGGCATATAAACTTACAGATGATAATGCCATAACTGAGCAGGTCTCACAGTCAGTGAAAGTTAACACAGAGCTCCAGACATTTTATTAGAGAATTTGATTTGCTTAATCCTCCTGTTTCTGAAGGCATCAAAATACCATCTGCCTTTGTTGCCAAAAGCAAATGAAATGATGGATTGTGATGCCACCACTTCTGCTCTGCTTCTGAGCCACTGTTCTTGTGTGGAAGTGAAAGAGAGATGTTCTTTGGGTCCAGGAAAATACTGTCACAAATAATTTAGAAAGGGGGAAAATGTATTTTTAGATACTTTTGAAGCCTTAGATGAATTTAGCCTGATTGTGTCTGTGAAACACACTAATATGTGGTTTTGGTGTGGTTTTTCTCTTTGTTAGCCACCGACTTTGCTTTGAAAGTTGCTGACTGCCCCGAGACAGAATATCCAGTGAAAATACTCAGCACACAACAAGGCTGTCTCTGGTACAGGAAGGATGATAAATTCAAAATCCCAAAAGGTAAATGCCTGAGGGCTTTCTGAATAGCAAGACCCTGTTTTTATCAGCTGGAATTTATTTGAAGGCAAATAACCCATGGTAGCGTTCACCATTTAAACTGAAGTGCCTGCTGTCAGCTCTTCCTTGTCCTTTTGATATGTTCATTAGCTAGTAAGGTGAACTAAGGCCACAAAGACCCTGCTGATACCTCAGGTTAAAAAGTGGAATCAAGTGAAATTTACTGACTTCTGAACAGTCTCTGTGGGGACAGGATTGGGCAGACAGAACAAGCTGCTGAGGCTTGAGAAGGAAGGAGCACATTAATTAAAGGGACACAGTCTTTTCTACAGACAGAGAAAAATACAGCCTGGATCTGAGACAAGGGTGTAAAATATATTGCTGCTTCCAAGCAGAATGTCACAGTTTTTAGTGTCTCAAAGAGATGTTCTGTGGGTTTTTTTCCTATTTATAGTGGTCATGCCATGGGAGTATTCTGCAAAGCACAGCTTTGTTTTCTAATCTTTGGTACTTCAAAGGGAAGATTTTTGGAGTAAGAAGATGTTTAATGATGACTTAAAATAAGAAAAAATGTTTGAATGACCATTTTCATTAAACTTGAATTGTCACCAAAGAGCAACTTGATGGAAATATATTTGAGTTCAGAAAGTTGTCACTTCCTATATGATTGCTCATTTAAATTTCCTTTTCCTCTTCAGGTTATGTTCGATTCCATCTGATCTCTCCATTGATACAGCAGTCTGCAGAGAAGTGAGGATTCAATTATTTATGCTTACCTTGCAGAGTAACTAAATTACCATACCTAGTGAAAAACTGGGAAGAGACTTTAATTTTAAGCAGGAATAGAATAAGGTGTCCTTTCCTCAGGTCCTTCCACCTTCCTTGTGGTTTTATCTGCAGTTTGGTGATGGTGGTTCTGCAGCAGGTCCTGCCTGCAGATGTGTAAGGAGTTCAGAGTGGTATTCCCCAGGGCAGGTCTGGGAAAAAGCAATGGAACAGCAGCAGTGCTCAGAAGGGAGCTGCTCCTGAAAAAAGCAGTCCACAGTCATGTCCTGAGTGTGTCCCAGCATCCTGGGAGCTGCAGGGGCAGGAGGAGAGGCTGCAGCAGCCTTGAGGAACCAGCTGTGGGTCGGGCAGAGCCCTGGGTGCAGGTCTGGGTCTGCTGCTCTTGGCTTTCCTCAGGCTGCCACTGCCACTTGTATCCAGTGTCACAGTGCTGCTGTCATGAGCCTGCCAAGACCTGCACAGGTCATGGTTTGGGAAAGCCTTTGTGAGTCTGTTTGCATGAGCTGTGTTAGTTTAATCTTTGAGCTGGAATCCAGGCAATAACAAAAACCTGAAAGCAGGGGCTGCAATTGCCAGGCTGTGTAGCCTGCTTTGCTTTTTGTCTTGGTGGATAAATAATCATCTCATTACTCAAGTATTGAGTATAACTGAGTCTATCTGTCCTCCATGCCACAAAGTAAAATAATTGCATTTGCTGTGATTTTTTCCATGTTTTGAGCATTGTCCTGTTAAAATGTGCATTCTTACCTTGAAGACACCTTAAATATTGTGAAGCTGGAATCATTCACATTGCAAGAAATAGCTGAATGGCCAGATAATTTTTAAGTAGTGTAATGTGCTTTCTGCACAAAGGGAAACCTGCATTCTCTATTGCTGGGTTTTTTTGGAAAATATCTTTTTGAATCTCATTTTACACAAATTCCATTTCTGTTGGAATTCACTGCATGTACCATCAAGCTCATCGGGCTTAACTTTCATATTAAGACAATCCTTTTTGGGTTTTTTTTGCTTTCTTTTTAACCCCCTGCCCTTTTCTCCCTCCAGCATAATCTTGTTTGATACATTTGTAAACATCCTTTCCCACAACCTGGGGGAACCAGCCTACGAAGCAGATGTGGCTCAGCTGGAGTACAAGCTGGTGGCTGGGGAGTACGGCCTCATCATCCGAGTGAAAGGATTCAATCACAAACTACCTGTAAGCTCTGCTCATCTCCTCCCTGCTTCCATGGCTGCAGCTTGGCAGTGTGTCTGCTTTTCTGGAGTTCTCAATGCTTGGATGAGGTGTTTTAAGTAGGAAAATTGGTTTCTGGCAGGGTAATGCAGCAAATGTGTTGCTTTTTCTTGTGCTTACGTGTGTAAAGATGGAGTTGTGTGAACTTACACAGGTTAAATTACTGACTTCAGGCTGAATTAAATCTTCCTTTCAATAGTAACTGTATCTCCATTAAATTTTAACAGCTTTTCCTATAAAAAGAGCTTTGTGTCTCCCATGGCCATAAAGAGGGTTGGAGCTTTTCCATCTCTAAGTTGTGCCTATTTTCATGATGTCTGAAGGGTGTCTGAAAAGAGATTCTGGTTTCAGTTTGACTTGGAGATCCAGCTTCTGAACATGCTCATTTTGGGTGCAGATTTTCTGTGCAGGATTGGGGAATGCCTGTTCCCATTCCCTACATGCTGGCCATGTAAGACAAGGCAGGCACAGAGAGGACACAGTGAGGAGGAGACAACCATCAACTTCCATTGCAAGAGCTTTGCTGGAGCTTTAAGACCATTAATCACCTGTCAGACTTATTAATAGGAGTTTTAACAGAAATAGCCAAATGTGCAAGCAGCAGGGTCTGAATATTCTCTTTTTAATCCTGAATGATGCCTCTTTTGTGATGTCATTGTGCTGGTCAGCTGTAAAAGAAAAAAATGGAATATTGAATATGGAAATGGTGGGGGTTCCAGACCAGATTTGTTTCAATAGAATGTGGAAACTCCTATTGAGTTGGGATATTGAGCTTATTCACTGAGTAAAAACTGCCCTTCTGAAAGAATCATTTGGGATGGAATTGTTTAGTGAAGAACATCTGGCAGAATGGAGAATGTGCTTTTGTAATGCTCCATGTCTCAATAATGATAATTTTATATTATCGTATAGCATTAAATTGAATTTGTTTCTTAAACAAAAAAAAAACCCCAACTTAAAACCGTTCTCTTTACAGCTTCTATTTCAGCTCATCATCGATTACTTGTCAGACTTCAGCTTTACTCCAGCAGTTTTTGAAATGATAACAGAGCAGCTGAAGAAAACATACTACAACATCCTCATTAAACCCGAGACTCTGGCCAAGTGAGTTCTGGGGAGGGCAGCAGTGGCTGAGCAGCAGAGCTGAAGAGCTCAGGGCTCCTTGCCCTGTGCTCCCAGGGCTTGTTCCAGGCCGTGCTGGTAGCTCAGGGAGCCCCAGCAGCTCTTGGCCCAGAGAGGAGCAGGGAGCGGCGGGACAGCCGAGCTGGAGCTGGAGCTGGAGCCAGGCAGCTGCTGGGGGAGGGGCTGGGAGCTGTCCCTGCCTGCAAGCAGGAATGGCATCTGTGGCACCAGCAGCTGCTGCTGCTGCTCTGCTGTGCTGCTGCTGCTGTGCTGTGCTGCTCTGCTGCTGCTGTGCTGCTGCTGCTGTGCTGTGCTGCTGCTGTGCTGCTGCTGCTGTGCTGTGCTGTGCTGCTGCTGCTGCTGTGCTGTGCTGCGCTGCTGCTGCTGTGCTGCTGCTGCTGTGCTGTGCTGCAGTGCTGTGCTGCAGTGCTGTGCTTGTGTCCCCGTGCTGATGAGCTGTGCTTGTGTCCCCGTGCTGCAGGGACGTGCGGCTGCTGATCCTGGAGCACGGCCGCTGGTCCATGATCGACAAGTACCAGACGCTGATGAAGGGGCTCTCCATCGAGGCCCTCTCCGCCTTCGTCACCGCCTTCAAGTCTCAGCTCTTCGTGGAGGGGCTGGTGCAGGGGAACTTCACCAGCAGGGTGAGCACGGCCACGGCAGCTGCGGCTCCCTCTGCTGCCTCACGCGGCCTTTAGCTCCGGGCCGGGCTGCCGGCTGGGGCTGCCTCTGCTCCCCGGGGCTGCCGGCTGGGGCTGCCTCTGCTCCCCCGGGCTGCAGTCCCGGGGTACCGGGCAGCTTCACCTCCAGCACTCAGGGGTGCTCCAGGGGAGAAGCCAATGGCTGTCCATGGTTGCCAGTTTGAACAGAAGTTTCCAGCAATTTGGATTTAAACTGCAGATAGGAAAAAATGTAGTAGATGCCTGAAATCTATTTCTCCTGTTGCCACCATTTTTTATATGGTTTGGTGTAGTGATATATTTGATATGGAGAAATTCCCACAGTGGTGCCACAGGAGGAGGCTTCCCTCAGAGCACATTTATCCTGGGAATTCATTGCCTGCATGGTTTGGTTAAACCTCATTGAGTGCCAAACACGTGGAGTAAGGATAACTGGTGCTATTTCTTTGGCTCGTGCCTTCTCCTTCTGCAGACATCACAGTGCAAAAAGCAGCGTGGAGACTCTGCAGTGTGTGCACAGCAGGCTGGAGGGACTGGGGAGGGAGCAGGGATGGAGGGAGCAGGGATGGAGGGAGCAGGACAGCTCAGCTGCTCTGGGTGTGGAGCTCACTCTCTCAGGTGCTGCACTGGGGTGTGTGGTTGTGAATCTCTTCTAAATAAAACTGACGTACTTGCTTTCTTCCTTAGGAAGCAAAGGATTTCCTGAATTATGTTGTTCAGTGAGTATCTCTTGACTCTTTAATTATTGTTATACTCTTTAATTATCTTTGCTTGTTATATGGAAACTATAATCAAGATTCTTTTCTGGAGGAGGGAGTCAGAGTGGGAGTGCTCAGAAATTCCCTTCTTCCCTCTGGTGTTTGCAGGAGGTGGCTGTTGATGGTGGCAGTTCTGGTTTGGGGAAGGGGAAAATAACATCAGACCAATGTGTAAATGTCTGGGTGCTGGTTTTGGCCAAGGTGTGAGCAGGTGTTTGTGCTGGTTGTGCTCCCCAGGAAGCTGCAGTTTGCCCCCCTGGCCCATCCCTGCCCTGTGCAGTTCCGGGTGGTGGATTTGCCCAACACCCACCTGCTGTGTAAGGTGAAAACTCTGAACAAGGGCGATGCCAACTCCGAGGTGACAGTCTATTACCAGGTAAGGTGTGCTGGCCCTGCCCTTAGGGCAGCCTCTGCACAGGGATGGCACAGAGGGGACACTGACACCTCGTGTCAGCACAGCCCTGTGCCCCAAGCTGAACCCAAGTGGGATTCCCTGGGGGGGTTCCCTGAAACCAAAACTTTCCCTTCCTGGACTGGTGCTGGGAGCTGGGTTAGGGCTGTGGTGGCTTCCTGGTGTCCCCAGCTCTGACCTTGGGGGCTGGGCTGGGCCTGTCCCCTCAGGGAAAACCAGAACTTCCCATCTGTCCCTGCTGTGAATTGTCCCTCAGTGCTGAGGTGTGTGCCACAAGTCACCTTGGCCTGAGCAATGACATGAAACCCACTCCAAAAATCTTCATTCTCTGTCCAGTCAGGTGCCAGGAACCTGAGGGAATACACCCTGATGGAGCTGCTTGTGGTAAGTTTGTGTGTGTGCCTCCTGACTCAGTGCTCAGAGCCGGGGCCACGAGGCTGCCTGGCCCCCAGTGTGTTCCTCCTGCTGCCCTGGCTGAAATGTTTGTGTGGGCACCCCAAAAGCTGCAGTGATGGACACTGCAGGAGCCCTCCTGGCCAGGGGCTCTGTGTGGAGCCCCTCAGGGGCTGCAGGCTGTGTCACTTCTGCTGGAACTTTGTTTCAGATGCACATGGAGGAGCCTTGCTTTGACTTCCTGAGGACCAAGCAGACCCTCGGGTGAGTTCACTGGGGAGAATTCTCCTGCCCCTGCTCCTACAGGCCTGCTTTGACTGTGGGAGTCCTTCCTGCACAGTGGCTAATCCTGCTATTGTAATGGAAACAGCCACATCAACGCTTCAAAACCAAAAGCACCCATCAATACAAGCCAAGTTGCTTTTGACTTCTGTAAGAATTGCATCTATTACCAGCGAGTTAACTCGGAATTACTCAGCATAAAGCTGTTCCTTCCACTTCCACACTCAGCCCCCTTCCCCAGGGCTGTTTTCACAGCAGCTGCTGGTGCTGAGCAGCCTCCCTCGGGGGCACCCTGCTACCTCAGGAAACTGGAGCAGGCTTTTCACAGCTCTGGGTCTCTCACTCTGCTTGGATTAATTTGCAGGAATGCAAATACAAACACTCCCAAGTTTAAAAGGATTTCCTAAAGCTCAGAAAACACTGAAAAGCAGCAATGCAGAAAGTAAAGAAAATAAGACTATTGCAAATTCGGATCTCAGATTTTTCTGTCTAAAGTACCAACACTATTTTAACTTGCAGCATGTCCTGTAAATGAAAAGTTAGTTGTGCTTGTGGAATGACTTTATTGTTTTGTCTTTTTTTCTTTTAAGCTATCACGTGTACCCCACCTGCAGGAACACTTCTGGAATTCTTGGCTTCTCAGTCACAGTGGCAACCCAGGCAACTAAATACAAGTAAGTGCTCTGTGGGGAAAGTTCTTCATCACTCCCAGCCTTGGCTGTGGGATCACCTGCTCCCAGTTAGGAGTTCACTCCTGTTTCAGGCCACAGAGGGATTTTTTTAATTCCAGGGGATGTCAGAAGGGACACTGCTGACAGTCACAACATCCTCACTCAAAACCAACACCTGAATAAAACAGTAGCCTTCAGCTTCTCAAAACTGCAGTGCTCCTGACTTGAATAGAAAAAAGTAATCTCAAGACTAAGTCAAAAATCCCTCTGCTCTTTTGAGGCTATTCTGCCAGGAGAGTTCAAATCCTGTAAATCCTGTCTAGCTGTTCTTGTGGCTCATGTTCAGCAGGCACAGCACTGTTATGGTTTTATTCAAACCTGGGCCTTTGAACTACAAGCATTTGACCTGCCAGAGTTGAAGGGTTATTTGAAAAATGTGACACTTGTGAAAAAAACCAACAAAACAACAAAAGAGTGTCAGTGAAAGCTTAATTAGAACAGCAGTGCTGCCTCTAATTTTTACATTTGGACACTTCCATTACTGAGGTCTGTGTCTCCAGAAAGGGTTTTAATGTGTCAGAAAGCTCAGGCTCCATCCCATCCCATTTTCTTTGAGTCCTGATGCTGCAGGCCTCCTCTGCAGGGCTCAGGGCTGCAGCAGAGCAGGTCCCCAGCAGCAGCACTGCAGAGGCTCCTGGGGGTCCCTGCAGGCCCAGGCACAGCTAAAAAGGAGAGCACTGAGACCTGGATCAATGCCCTGGTGCCAGGAACAGCTGAGCACCAGGTGTTCTCAGAGAGAGCTTGCAGGGGATGAGGGCAGTGAGCCTGTCCCAAACCTTCCTCATCATTTGGGGGCTGCTGCTTTACCCCTTAATATTGTTTTGGGGATTTTTTTTTTAATGTGTGTGTGTGGGGGGGGTTTTTTTCCCTGCCTAATTTAATTGTTTCTCTTTTAGTTCTGAATTGGTTGACAGAAAAATAGAGGAGTTTCTTTCTTGCTTTGAAGAGAAAATCAAGGATTTAACGGAAGAGGCTTTTAGTACCCAGGTAAATCACCATCTTGAAAAGCTCTTTGAACTGCATGATTCAGTAACAGCTGTCTGGCCATTTTCTGAGGTTTTCTGGACAAAGGCCTCACCTTTTAAAACCTGCCTCTTGCTCTCTTCTCTTCATCCATTCTCTGACTACCTCGTTAATGTAATTTAGCTTTTCTTTCAACAGCAGTGACTGTGATGGTAAATTAAGGTAGTTTAAAACCCATTAAAACTAACAGTCTTTTTCCCATGTAGGTAACAGCTTTGATAAAACTGAAAGAATGTGAAGACTCCCACCTTGGAGAAGAAGTGGACAGGAACTGGAATGAAGTGGTGACCCAGCAGTACCTGTTTGACAGGCTGGCACGGGAGGTGGGTGTCCTGCACCTGTGGGACACAAAAACCACCCTGGCTTTGCAGCACTTTCAAAAGCATTAATGGGATTTATGCTACTAGTGACACAGTGGGTATAAAATTACATGTTATTTTTAAAAGGATCTTTTATCCAACGGAGTAGAGGTTGCAGAGAAATTTTTAGGTTTAAAATGACTTGAATCACACTGTGCTGCTAAAATCTCCTTCCTGTGTGTTTCAGATTGAAGCTCTCAAGTCTATTACACAAGCAGACCTGGTCAACTGGTTCCAAGCTCACAGAAGCAACCAGAGGAAAGTGCTCAGTGTACATGTGAGTGTCTCTGCTCTTGTTGCCAACTTGGGCATGGGAGAGGAAACCTGTGGTGTAACTTTTACTGTAGTTAGCTAAATTTTCTACATTTGTAACTAGTGTTATTGTTAGCATTGCATTTCAGTAACTCAAGTTAATTGTCAGGGCAGAGAAACACTGAATGAGATCCCAATTTCTCTTCTGCTACCTTTTTTCCAGGTGATTGGATATGGAAAGCATGAAGGGGACTCAGAGGTGACAGCTGTCTCAGGACAGAACTCTTCATCTGGTGAAATACCTCAACTTGTTTTATTGCCCCCCTCCTCTTTGATGAGTGACATTACTTCCATCAAGGACATCAAAGCCTACACATCAACTCTGAATGTTCTCCCTTACCATAAAATATTGAAATAAAACTGATATCTTGCCCTGCCCTGCTGTGTAATACAGGTGCTTTCTGCAACATCAACATTACAAGCCTATTTTTATTAAACCAGAGCTGTAGTGGTAGCTGGGATGAAGATGCCCCTTCAGACACTGAGGAAGCTTTCCTCAAGTTTCCAGCCAACCTCTCATCACCTTCCCAAGTTCATTAAGAAGAGGCACAGCCCTGACTTCCCCACGGGTGCCACCTTCTCCTCTCCAGCTGTCTGGAGCTGTGGGCTCTGCCCTTGTGTTCAGCCTGGCTTGTACCATCCCTGCAGTGCTGCAGCAGCTCCTCAGCAGTGACAGCTCCTCAGGAAAGGATCTGCAGCGCTCCGGAGCAGTGACAGTGCCTGGGAGGGGGAGAAAAGCCCAAGGCTTCCATCTCACACTGCTGCTTTTTTAGTTTTTCTGTATGTGCAACATAGACAAAATTAAGATGAAATCAAATAAAAGCTAGACTTAACTGTGGAGAGAAAAGTAGTTTGATTGCTACATCTAGCTACTTACTCAGTCGTCATTAACTGTAGCAAAAGCACACAATGCAGAGGTTCCTGGAGTGTTGGCAAGGCCGGATGTAGAGGCCAGAAAACTTCTCCTGTGGATGCTGCAAATGCTCATTTTGCTAGTTCATTAACTACTTTGAGAAGGAGGTTTAGCATAAAGGATTATTCCAGTGAAAAAAACCAAATACCGCTAAGACATTTCACATAATCAATTTATCATGACTCAACTGAAAGCAGTCTTCCTGCAAAGGTTTATTATGAAATAAATAAAAAGTCCATAAGAGAAGTTTGAAAAATCTATTTTATGAAGCTTTAAGATGCATTGGGTAGAATTATCTATGGTTACATTTCAATCTCAAAATAACAAAGTTATTTTGGGCAAGACACTGAAATGCCAAAAGATTTGATTATCATACAGGTGGAATATAACATTTATGTAGCATTTTCTAACAAATTGTCCCATCAGAGGAATCCTCATATTTACACGTTGCAAACATCAGCGAGATTTAAATGACATCTTGCATTTTGTTTCTTACTTTTTAAATATGTAGGACCCAGGATTATTATGCAACCGCTCCCACCGCCGTGGCCTTCACAGTGGTTATTCAGTGTCTGTGGCCCAGGGCCCAGCCTCTCCCTGCTCCAGAGGCAGCAGGAGCAGGGCCTGAGCCCGGGCACCGCCACCAGCGCCAGTCCCTGCCCGGAGCTGCTCCGCCTCTGGTGAATTGCTTTGTCTGTCTCAGTCAGTCCGGTATCCCTGAGATAGGAACCACTGCAGGAGGGGTGGGGCTGTGCCGTACATGATCACTGGGGCTGGCTGGGCTCGGCTGCCGGCTCTGCCCGGCCAAGGCTCCAGGGCTCTGCGGCCTCAGCGCCCCTCAGTGCTTGCTGGCAGCGAGGCGCTTCAGCAGCGGCTCATCGTACACCCAGCACTCCCCATCCTCGTGGAATAACTGCAAAGGAAGAGCCCCGTGTCAGCTTGCCGTGCCTCGAGCAGAAAGGAACTGCGGGCTGAAGCTCACCCTGGTGGAACAAAGCTCACCCTGGTTTCCCACGAGGTCTCGTTCTCCTTCCTGGCCCTGGCCTCGGCTCTCTGCCGCTCCTCAAGCGCGTGCTTGGCGGCCGTGGCTGCGTCGATGTCTCTGATCTTCAGGTTGTAGGTCACGTCCTTCCATAAGCTTGGAAGAGAAAGGGCAAGGGAGAATTTTATGGGAGCAGAGTGCTACAAGTTGTGGACAATAGCAGAGAATAAAAGTAGATCTCGGGTTAGAGAAAGGGCAGAAAAGCCCTCAGGGTATTGGATATTTGTGCTGCTACGGCAGGAGGGAGGAGGAGGAGGATATTTGTGCAGGAGGGAGGAGGCTGTGCTGGAGCTCTCCAGACCTCCCTGAACGTTTGGTCCCAATGATGATGTGACTGAGAACTCCAGTCTCCTCTTCCCCCTTAAATCCCCAGCCTGCCTGTTCCTGGGCTCAGGGAGAGCAGAGCATGCAGTGCTTGGATCAGTGCAGCCTTAGTCCCTGAACTGCAAACTGGAGTCTAACTAAAATAAAACCTTAATGTTCCCAGTTAACTGAAGTTCTTACCAGCGAGACTCAAAGTCGTCTTGGTCCTCCAATTTCCTTACCTTCTTCTTTATTGTAGGCATTTTCTTGGTATCTATAAAGACAGCATTCTCCTGGAGTGGAAGATGAAAGAGAAATAAACCTATTCAGTTCCTTAGCTAGACTTCAAATTTATACACCCTCACACTCTAGTACACTGGTTAGCAGGAAATACATGAAACATGGAAATTCTTCAGATTCTCTTCTTGTATAGAAATCTTCCTTAAGAACAAACAAACAAGTTTTATCCCTAGTTCAGCATTCTTTTGGGCAGCCTCATAGGAGGTTCCAATTACTAATGGTTGTTCAAAATAAAATACCAAACCTACAAAACCACCCCAAACCCCCTTTCTAAGTACAATCTTGTATTTCTGATGAAAAGAGAAAAAAGAAAGCAAGCTGTGTTACCCCTGTGGAGTACTTTGCATACATGACCCCATTCCATTCTCCTTCAATGGAGCAGAAGGGTTTCTTGTCATTTGGAGAACTAAAGAGAAACAAACAGTCATTTCTCAGCTGTATCACAGCAAATGAAAAATCCTAAAGGATCAAACTTTGGTCCTAGTGTCTGTAAAGCCTGGTTTCTATCATGCCCAGCACAGAAGAGAGGGGGGTTCTGTTACAAGGGGCAGTTTGGCATGAATGAGTTACATAAACAAAACAGGAAGCACTGATCAGGGGAGAACAGGCCTTGCCCGAGGGCTGGATCTGCATTTGGAGTTTAGGAAAGCAATTACAGGCCTGCCACACACATTTAGGGTGCCGAGTTTAAGCATAAAAAGGTTTCACAATCTGCTTCTGCCCCAGTCTAGTGGGAAACGAGAGAGACCAATTTTCAAATGGCAACTATCAATGTGTCAATGATTCAAAACCAAATTCAACCTCATTTTGTCAGCATCCACTTGCTGACATCACAGCACATCTCCAAATATGAGGGAATCACCACTGAATTCTCTGTGCTGGGTATGTGCACAAGTTCATCCAAAATCCACCAAACCACAGGTAAAAATATGTGAAATTTGCAGCAGAGCTTTAATTGACACACTATGAACAGTATCCCAAGGCTTGCTGCAGTATTTGCATTTTTAGGAAAGGTAATGATGGAGACACTTCTGATAATTCAGGAGAGCAAAGTTCCCTTTGGGAATCAGCTGAGGATGTTTTCAAGCAGGATAAATAGGGCACAGGCCTGTGAGGCTTCCTCTCACGAATTTGGCTCCAGAATGGCCAATGCCATGACAGGTAATCATGAGCTAAGTTCTTTTGGGTGTTGCTGCTTCAGCATTTTACACTCTTGACTGTCTTGTTAAAACTGTTGGCATTTAAGGAATGAAAGAAGTGAGATGAAGAAAGCTGCTTACAAAATTTCAGCTGTAATTCTGTGCTTCTTTCCTCCATAAAATGGTTTTGTGTGGAAGACGATGGAGGCGTTGTAACCTGTCTTGGAGCAACTAATGCTGCACTCCCCCCCAAGCTCTATCCATGGCACAGTGAGAATAGACCTGCAATTAGAAATGTATAAATGCACATAATTATAAGCTCTTGGTCAATAAATACAAAAAATGAAGCATTACAAGGCATTAAAAATGAAAATACCAATTAGAGCATTTACTTGCCTTCCATAGCCATTAGGAAAAGTCAAAATATAGTGTTCATCATGATCTAGGCATGTAACACACCCTGTTAAAGAAAAATAAAAATAGATTTTAAAAACATTAAGCAAAACCTCTACAGAACTTGTCGTGATAATCTCATGAAATATGCCATTGAAAACAGGTGCCAGGAAAAGGAAAGGTGAGGAGCTTCATTTTTAATGGATGCTGAGAATGCTCAGCTTCTGGAGGAGGCAGGGGTGACTGGATTTTTGGGAAAAACTGGGCCCTAGGTGTTTCCAGCACACAGAGTGTGTGGAAGGAATCTCTGATTCCCAGATACATAAGCTCCACTTACATAAATTCAACTGCTGCTTACATTTAGTACGATGACTTTAAATAATTTATGTAAATTATTCTATGAAAAATCTTACATAATTCTATGTAAATTATTCTATGAAAAATCCTGGAAATTTAATTTCTATGCTGCTCAATTTACACACACATACCTTGCCCTATGTTATGGACCCCAATAGACATTCCTAGGAATTTGGACTTGGTCCATATGTGAGCATTGAACTGTATCCTCTTGCTGAAACACTCTGCATAAAATGCTGAAACTGGAGAAAGAGGCAGCTATTAAAAAACGGCAGCACAAGACATTGATACCTTTGTTTCCAAATTCATTCCTTGAGAAATATCCCCAGATGCCTCACACTTATGTGGCAACAGAGTTTGCAGTTAGTTTCTCATAAAAGCAGTTAAAATTTTTGTAGCCTTTATAAATTTTCAGCTTTTAAATCTGGAGAGAAAGTGTAAATCCAAGATTTAAGCCAAGAGCTGATTTTACTGTCACCCCCCTCCAGCTGCCACCGCTCCTGGCAAAGGGACTGTCACAACTTACTTGGAGGATGGTGAGAGACCTGCTCTGCCACGAAGGTGACGTTGCTTTTGCTGACCCAGGGGACTGGTCCTTCTGAGACTGGCTCCTGTGGGACAGGGGAGAGGTTTCCATCACTCACAGTGCCTGCAAACACTGCAAGCTTCCCAGAGAAGCTGCTTCCATCTTTAAAGGCTTCTAAAAATGTATTGCCGGACTCCTTGCTTAAAGGAACTACAATCCCTTCTAAAGGATAGAGTTTTTACTCTCTTATTTTTAAGTATAGATGTTCTTCAATGACAATTAAACTGTAAGACTCATGTATAAACCCAATTACAAAATAATATTTAAGTGGCAGAAATAGTTTTTGGTTTTGCTTCTGAAAAAGTCTGACCAGCATATTAACAATGATATGATTTAATGATCAGATTTCATGTACCACAAAACCATAAACTAATATTCATTTCCTGTGACAAAGAATGCAAAGTGTAATTAATTCATGGTTAGAAGCAATGGAAGCCCAAATACAACACTGCCTTTATTGCAAATTGGAGTGCAAATATTCACATGAAAAACAAGATCTGAGAAAAGAAATCGATGGGAAGCAAAGAAAATGGGGAAAAATACATGGTTTATACCCAAATAATCACATTGACTTAGATATATTACACTGAGGCTACATTGAAGCACCTCCCAACAGCAGCTCCCACACCATCATTGGCAACTTCCTAAGGTAAGAAGCACAAATGAGGTGCCAAAAAGAAAGAAAAGAAAAAAAAAGACCACAAAAAACTAAAACTAAACCAAATCCATTGGGCTGCATTGGTTTAAAAAAAAAAATCAATTTATAATTTATAATCAGTGCAATGCAATAGTTCAGGGAAAAAGGACATTTTCAACGCAGCAAGTAGTTTTTAAAAAACACTATATTTTGTTATGCAAGATATTTTATACTTCTGTCCAAAGAAAACAAGGAAGGAAGGGGGAGAGTTGGTTAAGGAATTGCTACAATTTGTTGATTTGCTACTTGAGCACAGCATAATCCATTTCAGTCAGTGACTTAACAAAGCTTTGGGCTGCATCTCTGCATTCTGGGCTCCAAGGAAGCACCACAAAGAACTCACCATGTCATCTTCAGTGCCAGGCAGCACCCAGTGGCATCGGAAGATCTCCCCCAGAATGGGATTGTAAGGCTTTTTAGCAACTGACCCTTTCCTTCCTGCATGGAAAGCTGAGAGGTACCATTTAACCACCTGAACCATCCTCTCCTTGGGATCCTTCTGGTCACTGATGCTATAGAGAGAGAGAAAAAAGGACAGGCAGAGTGAAATATAAGCAGGGGGCTTGGATACAGGAAAGTTTTATGGGTGCTTGGTTGTTTTACAGCTAGAAGTTTGACTGATTTGACTGTTTCTGAAGTTCAAGCCAAAACCCAAGCAATACTCTTCAAAACTACCAACTTCTGGCAGCCCACAAGGGCCATAACCAGTGTGAGAATCAGTAATGCTCCTGTTCCAAAGTCCAATACCTGACAAACAAGTCCGGGTGTGCAAAGAAGTCAGCATACATTTCCAACAGCGACCTTCTCTCCAGGATAAACGTTGGAAGAACAACCTGAGAGAAGAAAAACAACTCATCCAGCTGAAGGTATTTGAATATCCTGTACAAAAGCCAACTGTAAACAGCAAACAGAGCACCCCCAGCATCGTGTGCTCTGAGCTGACTGAGGGCTCGAGCTCACCAATGAGCTCTGACATATGCAGGGCAGTTGGCATCTTCTACAAACCCTAAGGTTCAACAGGAACAGTCTCATCCTGCATGCATTCTAGTCCCACTCAGAGCACATCAAAAGCTGTTCTGAATTACAGTATCACTGCTGATTTAATTTCATCTCTGTGAACACTGTCAATTTTCACAGCACTCACTTGCAGTCCCATCCTGCTACATGTCTCTGTCAAGATGAAGGTTAAGCTCTTCCCTACTACCTCCCAAAGGTCCATTCTTGTGGATCTGCTCAGTGTGATCCACTGTCAATTACTGCTGCTAACATGGTACATGCTCATAAAGATTCCTGGCAGCCCAATTTTAGATCAGTAATTTTCAGCTATCCCAGGAATTCCCAGAACAGACAGAGTTTGGATCAATTCCTATTCAGAACTGCCAGAAACCTTGAGCAGTTTCCTGAGCTGCTGGCTGTTTCCCAGAAAAGTGTTATCTTTTTATTATCTACTGTTCATTCCAGGCTGGACAGTTCAATTCATCCACTTAAGGATAAGGGTTGATCTCTCCTGCCCTTTCTCACTCTGGAATTACTTGTTTAAATTTATCCAAGCTGCCTGGAAAGACCAACACCTTCAGAATTCTTCATTCTGCCTTCACAGACACCAGCATGAATCTCATTCCTGAAGAACCCAAGCCTTTCCTTGCCAGACCTAAGTGTAGCATTTCAAAATACACAGGCAACTTATTTACTCATTAAGATCCCAACTAAGCAAAGCTTTTCACTGTATGGTTACTTCTGCCTTTTACTTTGTTTCATTGAATGTCACCATACCTTGAGATCTTGTGACTCTACTCTAGGAAGCTAAAACAGGAGTAACATCTCAGCATTCCCCTTATGCCAGCTTCACAAGCACTCCAAGAATTAGGTTCAAAGAGAACAAACAGCTACCTGCCATAGCAAACCCTTTTCCCAATCAGATTTTAGCATATGGATATTCTGCAGCCACTTTTCCCCTTCCAGTAAGAACTCCAAAAGTACCACGCTAAAGAGATTACAGCTTAACTAGCTCTTAGAACAAATATGTACTTAAATTAACCTTTCTTTACACAGAACTCTGGGTTTACTGCCCCTCCCATCCTCATGAACACCAGCAAGTTTACCTTGGTTAGGTCCATGCCTAATCTCACTTGTGACAGGAGATGCATGATCACACTTTTGTGCTCCTCCACAGACTCTCCTTCCCCATCATCTTCTCGATCATCAGGAGGATCAAAGAGATCTGAAAGACCAAATGGCTTTTGTTTCCTCTAAACCTTCAAAACTAGACTGTATTTAATCAGCATATATGTAACTGTGAAAAAATACAGGTTTTAAATCCTACAATTCAGCAATCTTCCATTAGTAAAGAAACAGTAGATAAACCACTTCCCATAAGTACCTTGCCATATATATATATATATATATATATATATGATTCTGCATGTATTGACCCAGTTTAACACACAAACTAACAATAATTCCTTACTGAAAGTTCAGACAGGCCCCTTACCAGCATCATTTGTGCCATTAGACATGGAGGAGTTGAGGGACTCCGTGGTGTCTGGACGTTTCAGGCTGCTCTCCGTGCTGCTCCGAGTCAGGACTGCAGGAGTCCCTGGAGAACTGAAGAAGAGTAATAAATTCTCACAGCTCAAATTAAGTAATTCAGACCAAATTCTTGCCATTTGATATTCACAGACAAGGAATTTAGTGATAGACATCAATATATGTGCAGTGACAGACATTATTAGACATGGTGCATGCTAATTCACAGAAAGCTCAGAATGGATTGCAGCTGAGGGAATGGGACAGCCTGCAGCCCCAGATAACACATGAAGGCAGAAAACAGCTGACTAATCCCTCTTTGGAACATGTAGCATCTCTTGAAATTAATTTCCCAATTAATAAAAAATGAAGAGTAAATAGAGATTTTGGAGAAAGGGTGCCAACTTCAAAGAATGTCTTTTAGCAAGAGTGTGAGGGAATTGGCCATTTAATAAAGGCTGCAGCAAATGCCCGTGAAATGCACCATGGTCTCAGGTTACAGCTCTGAGCTGGGGCTTCCAAAGTTTGGTTTGTTAGAGTTTGTCAATATATATCTGATGGAATGGGAAGGAGCAGAGGAAGAAAATGCCTCCCTGACAGGCACCTGTCTGTGGCTGAGGGCACGGGTGATCTCACTCTGTTACACAAAGTGGCTTTTTTACCTCCCCCGCCTTTTTTAACCAATTTCTGCAAGCAGACAAGCCATGCCCTTGTAGACACAAACTGCATTCAGCACACACTGAACACTGTCAGCTACTTACTCAATACATCGCTTTGGGGAAGAACTGCTCTGGTAGAATTCATCAGCATCATAGAACTCATCCTCACTGCTCGAGTAAGAAAAATCTGGGACTGTGTTTGGAGACAGGTTGACATGGCTTGGAGAGGTGAGACTGCTGCTAGGTGCTGACTGCCCACTCCCTGTGGAGTAATAAAAATTACAGACTCAATAAAAAATTCTTTCAAAATCTACTTAAACAAGAATTGTTCAAATCAATAAAGACTGATGTGGACTCAGAAGAGGAACGTGCAAAATTAAAAGCAATAATTAGGCAAGTTCATACTGAGTTTATAAGATGAGAAAAGGAAAGTCACAAGGAAAATGAAGAGCACAGAACTCCAATAAAGTTTAAGGGACGTGTTTTATCCAATTACTGCAATGCTGGGGAGCTGGTAAAAATCATACGTATTTTGTACACAAGATGGGGAGAAAGAGAAGCATTACTGGTTTTAACAAAACGTTGATATTGGTGTTGATTAAAAGCAAGATGTAGGCCAATATATTGTTGTTTTAATGACTAATTCAGGGTTTCTTGTATTTCAATAGAAGTTGCCCAGAACTGTACCTGTACTATTTGGTGTTGGAGTCTGATTTCCGAGCGATGCTACTACAGGTCCCACTGGCAAAGAGGAGGGTCGCTGCTCTGACTTGCACAACTGAGCAGGTTCTAGGGGATATTTTGATATGTTAACCCCAAAATTCAGAAGGAGATTCCACATTATTTCACCTCACCTCCAAAAATTAAATCATTTTCTATAAAAGCTGTTCGGACAGAAAAACGTGTAGCCATCACTTTTACCTTGGTCCTTTTTTTTATTAAGCAAAGATGGCATTTTAAAAAATTGCAGCTGTTTAGCTAGAAAGCATTTGCTGAAAATTGTAGTTTCATTTTTAAAGAGTTTCATTTAGAAATGAAAGCCAGAGCAAGCAAAACACATCAGCTTCTCCCCAGAAGGCAGGCTGGTGAGAACGCTCTGCGCCCCCAGCTCCTGCCCTTGCTCAGCCCCTCTGAGCTGAGTGTGCAGCACTGAATGCAGGGTGCCCCATCCTGTGTGACACAGGCCTGTCCCCTCCCCACTGCTCTGCTGTCACAGCTCTGCTCCTGGCTGTTCCCAGCCCACCTGGAAGTGTGACAGCTTGGGAAGGCATGGCGCTGATCCCCGACGGCTCCAAGGGGCTGGGCTGGTACACGGCGTCCACGGGGTTGATGGTGCTCTAGGCAAGAGAAGGAAAAGCACATTTTTTTTCCCTTCAATTAAAACAAAATGAAGCATAGATAGCAAGAACATTGTGAGCATGAGAAATGCCCAAAATGCAAGAGAGCGAATCCCTGAGAGAGGAAGTAAAACACAAATTGACAGTTGAGGACATGAGAAATACTTTCAAAGTGGTAATATTTCGATTCTTTACACAGACTGCACATTAAAATTGATTTTGATGCAGATTTGAAGCGTCCTATAAAGAAGCTCTTATTTCAGGTTCTTGCTTCTGGTATGCCACCCAATGTTCATTAATTAATAATGCATGCAAAGAGTGGAAAGTTAGATGCAAATCATCTGGCCAAAATTAGGGTAGTTAATCTGTATTTTCAATTTTTTTTCAAAATTTCATTTATTCAGACCACAGCAGATCAACTCATAAATCAAAAGAAGAATCATCAGCATGCTTAGAGCCATGAAGCAGCTTTGTTGCTAAAATTCTTCCCAAAGCAAGCTGACAGTGTTCAGTGCAGCTCAGTAGAGGACATCTCAACCTACTTCTGAATGTGGGCACTTGGAAAAGGAAGCACCAGGTCAATACAATGCTCCCAAAAGTCACTGACTTCAGTCAATGTCCTTGGTTTTTATGCATCAAGACCCTTGGAAATCTAAGCTGCCATGTCTTTTCATCCAAAATATCATCTAAGCACTGTTTGTTATTTATGTTTATGCACAACCACCAGAACTTCTGGGTTTTTAGTTAAGTAAAAGGTACATAAAACCCTTTTGCTGACACCTTGTAATTTCAATGCCTGATCTATAAGAACTATGAAAATTTTTGCTCAGAAATTCAGTCAGTATGTTCATCACTCTCCTCTTTTTTACACCAGTATTTAAAAGACATGTCTACAACTGTTCTCCTCTCCCTTTAGTCCATTAATTTCTGTTTACATTCAGTTTGAAGGAAACAGGCTCATTTTAACCTTCCTCCCATTTTCCTACTAAAGGAAGGTTTCTTTCTTGCCTTCTTTCCTGGTTACCTGAAATTCTGAACTTTGTTCTACATTTGGATGTCTGGACAAAGCTCTCAGACACATGGTGTGATTTTTGGGGCTGTCCTGTGAAGAGCCAGGAGTTGGAACACTATGATCCCTTTCAACTCAGGACACTGTATGACTCTAAAAATCAGTGAAAAGTTCTATTTTTTTTTTATAGCACAGGATTTCTTTAACTGAAAACAGAACTATTATTCTCTGTTTATCACTAAAAAAAATCTCCATTAAAAACAGCCATAAAAGTAGCTTTCTACATTTCCATGGGTGTTACTAATCAATATACAAATAATCCAGTACAGGTACTATTAGTCCACTGTATTCCAGCATAAAGGCAATGTCCCTTACCCAGTACTTCACCTCCTTGTGGAATTATGCATTCAACAAAGCAAGGTCCTGTCTCACAGAGTTTAAAATTATGATCCCATCTTAAGAGTTAAGATTTAAAACCCAAGATGGTTCTGTGATACACAGGATGCTATTGCTATCTATGTCTCCTTTATTTTTTAGGAAAACCAATAATCCACACGATACAGAACACTGGTATGATAAAGAAAGAACAAATAACTCTGATTTTGTATTCAGGATTGTAACCTCATCCTTAAACAATTCTCCATACTGCAACATGAACTGGAGTTTCTTGTTGGATATTTTGAGGGATGTCTTCATGGGCTAGAAACAGATGAAGGCAGACCTGAAAGTTTCCTACTCTGAGCTTAATAACAACTGAATAACAATTACACAGAAACAAGATTCATCCCACCCTGGCAGCAAACAATGATTATATTTCTGCCTAAGTTTAAAGTAAAATCCTGACCTTTAGCCCAAGGTGATGTTGACCTTCACAGCATCACAATTTCAGACTTCACAATCACTGACCCTGTAAGTTAATATATTCTTACAGAAATATTTTTTTCCTCCCCAGTATAAGCCAGCCCACAGATAATGAGATCAGTGGCTAATCAAATTCAGACTATACCAAGCTGCAATAATATCTCTATGAAATTTCTGAGTTGCAGACCAGATGTGCAAGTCACCTGTGTCTGTGGAGTGCCCACCTGCACAGCTTCTCTCCTCCAGGGAACATCACAGAACCTGTTCCCTCATACTAAGACCTGAATTATGTTACATCTGCAGGGCACATAAGAATCCACCTTATTTATGATAAGCACAAAACTGAAATATGCATGTGCATCTTCAGTCCGAGGTTCACACCAGAAAATCCTACTGCTAAAAGCTGTTTGTAGTGGAAAAACAAGCAAGGCCTGGGAATTACTGTCAGCCCTAATGAAAAACACATTAGGATTTTTAGAGTTTTTACTGAAACCAATCTGCTATTAAAAGTATCTGAAATGTACTCAAGTGACAAAAAAAGAACAAAGAAAGAGAAATCACATGTGACCAAAACCAAAAATGACAGAAGTTACATTAAAAATGCATAAGTTCTATTAAAGAAGAAACATTGCTTAGACAGACATTACACAACTCTGCATCAAAGGAGCAGCACTGTAGAAAAGACAAACTACTTGAAGCACACGGACAGCAGATCTATTTCCTACACAAAGACACTTCAGATGGAACACAGAACTATTTCTATCCCAGTAATTTTCCCTTTCATCTGTTCACATGGCAGATTTTTATCTAAGTGTTCAGTCACAACACTGCTGTTCAAGACACTCCATACAAAACTGACCACTCTATTTTCTAAAGACAAGGGTGTTAGCCAACCTCAGGAGCTAAGGACTCAACAGGAATTTTAACAAGACACTGGAAGCAGTAAATTAGAGAAAGGAAGAAGCATGTTGCAAAGTGAGTGGAAATATTCAGGTCTCTGTTCACATGTTCTGCAGAATTAAAAGGAGATAAAGATTAGATTTAAACTTACTATAAGTCCATCTGCGTGCTTCTCCTCATTATTTTGGTCCTTAAGGAAAAAATGTTAAAAATATCAACACAACAATCTTGCATGACTTATCAGTTCTGTGCTAAGCTAGTTTCCCTCAGGAATGTTTACATTTTCAGCCATAAATTGTTCCTCATCATGTGGTATAGTAACCAAACTTGGGAGACAATTCCACACACAGTCACTGCACCTCTGAAGATCAGCATTTTCTGAGGGCCTGTCCACGTGAGTGCAAACAATTTTAAAAATATCCTTTCTGCACTGCAGAGTACAATTCTGCTTTATAATGTAGGTGCTTCCCAAATACCTAATAACTCCCTAAAATATGCTCTGCAGTTCCTATAAGTCCCTGAAAGATTAAGTTCTCAATTTCTGAGATCAACACACAAGAAAGGCAGAAGTTAAATTAAGGTGAAAGGTTTTAACTTTTGCTTTTTGGCATCCACTAGTTTTTAAAATGCTTTTAGGTTATTCACTGTCTCAGATTTTGCCTAGAAGCAGATGTGAAAGAACAGGCAATGTATGGAAAACATCTGTCCTCAGGGGAAATGACACCAGCAGCAGACCAGTTAAAGCCAATCAGAGTTTTAACACTTTACCAGCAAGGCTATAGATTTTACTGAACACTAAGCCAAATCCCTTCCCTTCTGCTGCAAAGTTCATATTAGCCAGTACATCAATCCATAGCTTTGCCCAGTGTGATCCTTAAGACTTGTATACAGAGTATTCCACTGGCTTTCCAGTTACATTTTAAAGGAAAAAAAAAAAAAAACACAACAAAAAAACCCCTGTAAGAAGTATAAAGAAAGTTGGCACATATTTTTATTCTGATACTTAATATATCCTTCCTTAGCTTACACAGTTGGCAATAGGCTATCCTTATTTCATGTCTCCTAGTTGACATTTTTGAAGCCTGGCTTTCCATGATAAAAAGAACACCAAGTTCCACTGGGCTGCAAATATACAAAATGCATCTTTTTTTTTCCCCAACACATAATGACCCCATGGTGTGTCCACCATCTCTAAGACCTAAGAAATAAACCACAAAGATGCTGCAGAGTACTGATGCTTGCTAGCCCACCTCCGTAATGCACCAGCAGCAGCACCAATAAGGTAAAGAAGGCAGAAATTCCACAAAACTGGGCAGGCAAGACTGCCAGAAATGAAATGAAAAAGAGAAGGGAAGGATGCAAAACTAAACATCTTAATTATAAAAGGTACTTCATAACAAACATATACTTCTAAAACTGAGGTTTACCACAACACTGGCAGAACATTTCACGTATTTTACATCACACACATCAGCAAAGCTGAACATCTTCAACTGCCATACACACAAAGGGAACACACAGGCCAAATGCTCCACCTGCCCCTCCCACTTGGTTTATTTTGACTGCTTTTTGATAAGCAATGAATGTATTATGACATATTCCTGTTTAGCTGGTATTTACTTCATTATTTTGAAAATGTCATGAATCACCTCAGTACGAGTGGCATAATTACATACTCGATTTACCAGCAAGTTTAATGAAAATTTAACTGTCCAAATACTAAATACAGGTAAAAACCCATGAAACAGAACAACTGAACACACAATTAAAAAAAGAAACAAAACCAAACTCCAACAACCAAAAATCCAGGTTTGCTACAATGTTCTAAAAAAATTCCACATAATAAATGATTGTGTGGTGGAAACAGAGAGCTCTAAATAGTAGAAAAGTGGTAACACAATCAAGGTACACAGATTGGCAAGTCTGTCTCCTAATGAAAAAGGCACTGTAGAAGTAAAAATGGAGTGCAGGGTGGTGTTAAGATGATTTATTTTCAGCAGAGTCAGTCAGCAACCATACTTGCCCTACAGATTTGAGGAAAAAAAGCCTGCAGAATCTTAAAAGGTCTCTAATGGAGAGCACAAAGCTACAGTCAGGCACAACACATTTTTGCACAGAGGTTGCATCATACACAAGCAACTCACAGAACTGTGGAAAAAAAAATCCCAAACCCCTCTGTATTATAAATTTTCTACAGCAGTAGGAAATCAGGATACTAACACAGTTAATGTAAAAGGTGTGGGGGGAATGAAGACAGAATTCCTTTGTAGTCAACAAGCACAGTTACCTGAGAGAGAAAGAAGGTGAAGACATGAAGCAGAAAAAAGGTTATTAAAGTACTAGGAATTTTTTTTCAATGTATGTGGATCAACATCTTGCAGTTAGATCTGCATAAGGTTTAAGGTTAAGGCATAAATGTTAACCCCTTTAACCCACCTTGTCTTCAACAGCTCCAAAAGAGCTTTAGATATGGTTTACCAAAAAGCCAAACAATAAACCCCCACTCCTTAGTGGATAAGCTCACCTATTAACACAGGTTAATATTTAGTGGTACTGAAAGAAGGACTTGAAGGTCTGATTTAGTGCAACAGAAAGCAAGTGTTAGCACCTTTGAGGGACTCAAATTCCACCTGCCTTTACACTCACATGGTAGCTGAAGCAGTAAAGTACTGAACCTGAGCTAAATGACTGCAGCTGCCACTACCAGTTTTGTCCATCATCAGCAAACCACCTAAAGAACTTCAAAATATACTTAGCATCAGCATAAGAGGTCATGTTTGTCTAACTCCCAATAAACTCACAGCAAGCAGAAACAGGATTTGATATTCAACAGAAACAAGAAAGATAACTCAGCCACCTATTACCAGCTCTGATCAACAGCCTGAAATGCAGATTATAACTCTGCAATTTCACATTTGCTAATTACATGGAGTTTTTTAAAGAGAGTAAAATTTCATAGGAATTAAACCCCTGTGAAAATAAGAACTATTAAACACATTTATACAGTAATTAAGAAAAAATGAGCTAGTAATTCCTTGCAGTTTCTCCAAAGGCTTCCTCAATACAGAAAATCACATAGAGGTAAGAAAATCAGCATATTACCATCTAATCTATCTACAACTTACTCCATGAAATCCCTAAAAAATGACATAACAAACATTTCACAAATTCTATCACAAAGTAATAGACATGAAAATTGAATTTCACAAAACATGCATTGATCCTTCCAGTGAATGACTTTTGATCCTGTAAGATTCTGAATACTTCAATTTTCACTGCACTCAAGATTTTATACAACATATCTAGCATCTGAAATGAAGACAAACAGTCTTGCATTCCAAAGCCACCAAAAAATAGTTGATCTAGATTACAGAAAAGAAATAATTTAAGAGCCCACACCTATTTCTGGATAAATCAGAATGTGCTATGAGTAAACCAGCCTGAAATTACCTTTATTTCTTTGCAAAATATCACCTTCCTCCACTTTGGTCACAAGATATATATCTGCAGTTCATAATTAACATATCCTAAATATATTATGTTAAACATGTAAGGGCAGAATTTGACAAAAGTAAATCCAAAACTCTCAAAATTTTAAAATCTAATGAAACACATAGGTGAAAAGCTAAGTGCAGTACCCACACTGCATTCTCAAATAATGCAATTCTGACTTCAAGAAGTTTCAACATCATCATGAACTTCAGACCTGTGACAGACCTTGAAAAACCAGTTTCATTATTTACATCATCTTTCTCCCCTTTTTATTTGTTAGCCACACTCTTATATGAAGCAGAAAAGAGAGTTTTAAGTTCCTGTTCTGTCAACCTGACATTTGTCTAAGTTCTTCTTTAGCCTAATGCAAAAAAAGTTTATCTGAAAGAAAACTTGAACCAATGTGACTGTTACCATGAGCATTAACAGGACTGTCAGCTATGGAACTCAGTATTTCAGAAACTTCACTAAAATAAAAGCATAAATCAACTTATAATTGTTTTCTTGTCCCTGGATTATATAGAAGGCACTTTTAGGTTTCAATTAAATTAATGATGCATCACTAAAATTCAGAGTAGTTTACAGTGTACTTACTTTAGCAATCTGTAGCAACACAATGCAGTGTTTTATTGATTCTACCATGCTCTAGAAAAAGAAAAATATCAGAAAAAAAGGTGTTACTATCCCTTAGTATTTTGTATGTATTAGTTATACAGAATACTGGGTGTGAACTAAATGGACACTCACTTCTGTAGAACCCCTGGTTTGCCTTCCCCCCCTTGTTTTTTTCCAGGGACAAAAGCACAGCAGCAGAAAACTGAAGTTTCCAAAGCCTCACACTGGGCAGGCTGTCAGGGTGAAATGGGGGCCAGCTCTAAACGCCCAGAGTGCTGCAGGCAGGTGAATTATCATGGGAAGAGAGGCTCAGGGAGCTGGGTTTGTTTAATCTGGAGAGGAAAAGGCTCAGGGAGACCTTATCAAGGGGGATCAATATCTGGCTGGGAAGGCAGGGGAAGACAGAGCAAGACTCTTCCCAGTGATGCCCAGGGACAGGACAAGAAATGGCCATAAACAGAAATACAGGAAAATCACTTTAAACAGAAAAAAACCCCACCTTTTATTCTTTTATGGATGATAAAACACTGGAACAGATTGTCCAGAGATTTACCCAAAACACAACCAAATTTGGTCCTGAGCAACCTGTTCCAGCTGATGGAGCTCTGACCATAGGGTTGGACTACAGACCTTCAGAGGCTCCTTCCAACCTCAACTATTCCATGATTCCAAGGTGCTGGACAGAAACCTGAACACAGCACCAAAACCAGGCTGCCTCTGCCATCACAATGTTGGACTTAATATGGATTCTCATTTTTCTGTAAAAAGGTTTTAAAAACTTTCCAAAGAAAGTAAGGTGAATTTCAGAATCAATATATAATAGTTACAAAAATTAAAGAAACTTACACTAGTTGTTTCTTTGAGACCTTCGATTTTCTGTAAAAGAAAAATTAAAATAGTGTGAATAAAGACAGAATTTCCAGCATCTGGTTTGACCTAAATACTGTATAAACACAATATTTTAATTTTAAATTGGGGGAGGGAAAAAAAAGTCCTTAACCAACATGTTAAAGACTATTTCCATATATAAACACGATTTTCAAGACAAGTCAAACTGATAATTAAAGTTTAAAGATGACAAGGCAATGAATTTCTTAACAGTGACATTATACACATTTACACATTAAAATCTATACTTTGTTCTTGCATAACATCAACAAAAATGAAATGCAGCATGAAGATTCTAAGTTCATTTTGTATCCTTATAAAGTGCACTGAATGGTGGTGGCACATTTCAAAACTATTACATGAAGTGACCATCACTGAAGCACAATAAACATTTGCAGTTAAGCACAGCTTGAAACAAATCACAGAAAATAACAGTGCACACATGTTCTTGCTCTTTCAATGCCTCCAATAAAAGTGCATTTGGAAATCTGCCTACTTCATTTTATCTAGAAACACTGGTTCATAAAGATTTCCTGTGTGGAACTGCACCCCAGGCATGCAAAAGGCATCTGCATGCCATGTTCCACATCAGCGTGACCTGCTTCAGGAGCAGATGCTTCCTGTTGATGTCCTTGGCTCTGTCTGCAGAAAGTAAAATCACTAAACTGGACTCAGCACTGAACCTCTACTAATGCAATTAAAGCACCCCTTTGTTTTGATTAATTTGAGTGTCTCATGTGACTAGAGTCACAAACTTCTTGATTCTTGAATAATCAAAGTGTGTAAAGGATCCTTTCCCCCACCAGGCATTTCAAGCAAAAGCCTACAGGATAAGAACATGCAGCTATAAATTCCCAGAAATGAACAGTCCCAATTTGTGGATTAAAAAGAAAACAAACACAGTGACAGTTTTTCTGGCAATTCCTGGGGGAAATTTTCAGCTATGCTCTAGATATTACTCAAAGGATGCTGTACATTTTCTTAATTTTCATATTCTTAAGGATTAATTGGCAAAAGGTGGCCAAACAACCCAGACTCAGCCCTTCCTACTGGAAAGCCTGGACCATGTTTATCTGGGATATATCATATGAGGAATGTTGTACCATGAAGTTATGCTATATTTACAGAGAAACATGCCAAAAGTTAAAAATTCCTTGGCTTTGTTTTTGTTTGTTTTTCATGTCTCTATGAGACTTCTAGTCTAAACTTTATCAACACATATCAAAAAAAGCATTTTAAATATGACAGCATAGAAGTTTTGAGCCTTTTAGCACCAAAATAGAAAAGGCAGTGCACCCAAACACACAACTCTTGTTGGATGAAAGATGATGCAGCTGAAGGGGATGATGCAGTCTCATGGCTGTACAGCCATGGAGGCAGCCATCAGCAGCTTTGATCATTCTTTACAAATTTTTTTCCCCAGTTTGTTATAGAGTATTTACACAAATAAACTGAGATCTCAGTCCCTTCAGTGACATCACCTTTGCTGAAAATAAGAAAGTGACCTCAGGCCATGTGATGCAATTCAGGGATGTTGGTTTCTCCCCACCCATCTGTAATTTTCCAGTTCACTGAGACATTGTTATTCTTACACACAGGTACAGACAAAAGGGGAATTTTGACAAAGATCACATGGAAGATCAAGAGGGGAAAAAAACCTCAGGACAAGCAAATTTCTAAGGCTTTGCAACAAATTATAGAATCATAGGTTTTTCCTTTATGGGAATGAATCCTTTGTGAGCTGGCCAAATTAAGCAATGACAGTTTGCATGGATCTAGTATTTTTCACATCTGTGTTCTGTGACTACCTTGCAAGAACAAAGCATATGGAACTTTGATAATTTAGACACTACACAATTGAAAGGAAAACCATAAGCAAGTATGTTGAAGATAAAACACACTATCAATATAACAAACCAAAAATCCCCAAACATTTACTACTAACATTTATCACAGTTTTCTCTTTTCATCATCCCTAGTCTTTGAAAACTGATGAAGATAAAATTTTAATAAGACAGTTCCCCTAGTTTTAGGTAATGAATATACATATTTTCATCTGAAACACCAATTTCCTGCAGATCTACATTTGCAGAATGCAGATTTACAATTGCAGAATGCAATTTGCTATATTTAATCTAATCAAACTGCAGGCTGCTGCTGAACCTACTCCCTCTACTTGCTGCTCATTACATCTCCTTGACATCTGATTTTTTTAGGAAATCACTGAGAAAGCTAATTTTATCTCATCCAACATAATTTTTGCCTCATTCAACAATCATGTGACTACAGAGGGAAGAGTTCATCCAGCAAAGAGAGGCAGCAGAGGCATGTAGGGGGAGCTGACTCACGGTTGAAATCTGTAAGATGCAACCCAAATCTGCGTGCTCAGCCTTGGATTTACTTCACAAAAAGCACTTGTTTTGAACCAAACAGCTCAAGCAGGCTGCACTTGCCTCCCAAATCCTGTTAAGTAATGTCAGCTTTGTTCCAGCCTGCAAAAATGCACCTCTTTGCTGTTCTGATGCCTTTGAGTGCTTCAGTTTTCTTCTCCTTGATGTGTGATCAAGATAACTACACAAAACTGAACAGAACAGCTGCCTTGGAGTTCCCACCAGTAACACTGGTAACACTGTAAGAAAGCAAGGCCCTGTCTTGTCTTCACCTTGAAACACCAGTACCATCAGATCAGACCTCCCTCCTTCCCTTCCTCTGCAATCAGGTATGAACATTGTACCCCACCAGGAGATTCAGCAGAGCTGGCAGCACTGCTGGTTGTGCATGCTCCCACCACAGCCTGCCAGCTGCACTTCTGCCAGAACCACAATGCAGCACAGGGAATTCGTGGAAATCCCTGTATTTTCATCAGGCCTACATCTGCACTGTCTTCATCTAAACTCAAGAGATTGCCACAACTCAAAGGAAGATATCCAGGAGATCTTGAGGTATTGTCAGAACACCTATAACCTATATCATCATCTTCAAAAGACCAAATATTCTGGTATTAACTCTTCTGGTCTATAACTAAAAGCCAGCTCATCCAATGCTCTGTGAACTTGCAAAAACAACAGCTCAAGTTTGAAATCCCTGGTCATAAACAATTGCAGAAGAGCACCCAGCTGATTGGGAAGCACTTAAAACTCAAATATCCATAACTTCTTTCCTTGGAGGGAAGAACTATGGGTTTGATGGAAGCACTCTGCACATTACACTCAGCTCATAATCTCATAGCTGAACCACACTTCCACAAACAAATAGGGAAACTGCTAAATACTGTATCAAAAAACCTCTCAGAACAGGAAGAGAGATGATCAAAAGAGTGCTTTGTCAAGTCTTTTTCATTTTTAATAGAGAATAAATGGAATCTGTAGTAATAGCAATCCTCATCAAGATTTAAAACCAGATGCCAACCTCTTCTAAATGAGCCTCCTCCTTTCTCTATAAAGTCAATCCATCTGTCCCATAGATACCTTGCAGAGATAAATAAAGAAGTCAGCACAACATGTGGAAAGTCTCTAGGGATTAGGAGCACTGCCACAGGAAAAAAGAAAAGTACTGCCTGATCTGCAAAGTAGCATCTGGAGGGAGGTCAAAATTGAAGGACAACTCTTCCCAGTAAGACACACTGAAGGAGAAGTACAAAACCCTTAGACCTTACTCTTGTGGTCAGTTGTCTACAGATTAAACACACTGACAGAGATGCACTTCAAAGTTCTTTTAAAAGCCTGTACATGAGAAAGAACTCCCCAAGACACCACCTAACACATCAAGCAAGATTAGTAACACTTGAAAGGTCACAACCATTACAGAGAAGTAAAACTTATCACAGAAAGCATTGAAGAGTTTTCAAAGCAGGAAACAAACACCAAGAGAACACAGCTTGTCTTCCACAAGAGACACTGAGGGAGGGAACAAGGATGAAATACACCACTGCTTCAGGATATCAAAATTACTGCATTTGCTGAAGAGAAGCAACTCCTCTGTAATAAACCCTTCATAAGGAATTGTTAAATCCCTCCTCCACACACACAAATTAATACATGCAAGCAGCATGACATTTAATGCCAAACTCACACCACCAAAGGTGTGTGCCAGCCTTTCTTAAACAGTGCTTGAACTCAGACCTGCAGAGCTGACTTTGGGGATGGAGGGGACAGGAACAGGAGGGGATGCAAAGAACACAAAGCATTTAATGGAATTACACCCTTGCTTAGAGAGCAGAGCTCCCCACTACATTTCTGCACCCCCACTTCAGTGAATGAATTGTGGTATTCTCAGATTCCCAATGTGTCACAGACCTGCAGAGGATGCAGACTGATTATGTGAAATACATGATTAGGAGAATTTGGGTTTTTTTTCCTTTGGAATAGCTTTGTAATTCCTACCAACATTAAACACTCATCCTTGTTAAAGATTAAAAAAATAGAAAATTTAAGTTAAAATGCTTTCAACACTGTTGGAAGCATTTCACTATAATGGGTAGCAGAGGAACAATTATTTCTGGCAGATTGAAACCTTTTTTAATGTTATGATGCCCATTATTACTAAAATTCTTTTTGGCAACTTAGTCACAAGACAACTGTTATAAGTTATTCAAATTGCTTGAAGTAATTTTGACAACCCAAAAAATGTGTACTTAGCATTTCTACTATAGCAAATTGATGCACAGCACCACCTGATAAACACGCAATTTTTAAGACAAAATGTACTTGCTTTTCTCTGTTCATCATCTTTGCAGTTCTGGAGTTTTTCATCAAAGAGCTACAAGAAAGAGATACTTGTGAAAATACTGAAAGTGTTATTTTTCCATACAAAATCAGACAGAAACATAGATATTTCAAAACCAAAAACATTTAGTAATTATAAAGACATACAACCCTGGTATTAGAATCCAAAGGAGTTTTGGCCTAGTATTTCTTTACAGCGTTTGTGATACAGCAAATTTCTAACTGATTTCTCACATCATCCCATCCTGCAAGAGACCAAATCTCACAGCTAAGCCTGAGAATTCTACCATGATTTGAGCAAAAAACTGAACTTATCAGAACACCTCCAGTTGCCTTTCTTCTATTTCAGCAAAAACCTTTGGGGCATGTGAAGCATTTAACCAAAAGATCTTTAATTCTCATCAACTCTTCCAGGTACCTTAATTCAGGTACATGATCCAAATCAAGTAAGATTTGTAAGCACATTTCTTGGGGAAGATGTGACTTCCTAACATTTAATTTATTTTCTTAAAAGTGGGATATGAGATGCAACAAAACAAAGTGAATCAAACCCTCGCTGAAAAGCCTGCATGTGCATTTAACACAAGCTGAGCTGAAAGAGTTAATGGAAGTCTCCAAGGGCACTCTAAGGTGCACACACAACCAAGAAGTTGTTCAAGGAAGGAAAAAGACTATGGGGAATTCTAAAAGTTCATCACATCCACCCCTGCAGCTCAGAGAAGAGGATGTAATTTTTAGGAAGTGAGCTGCAGCTCTTCACTCAATGCCTGCCTCAAACCTACTCATGTGTTCCCTTTCCCTTGAGGGCTGATTTCTAGTTCTAAAAATAGACTGTGATCTTGGTCTCTGTCCATCCTCAAACTGACTCATCTTTCATTATTAATTAATTTCTATCCCCCTCCCCCCAGCTGGCTTGAAATCCCAATTAGAAGGTGTAAAGATTCAAATACCTTCTGTCAGTGAAGTGAGAGCTCCAGAATGGCAGACAAAGACAGCTCCTGATCAAATCTTTGCAGGGCAGCTCTGAATTTAGTTTGCATCTCTTCTGCCTACCTTTACTTTTGTTGCTGCACTCATCCCCCTCTCCACCCTACTCTTCAACCGAATTTTTGCTGAATATCCCACATGCAATGCTGCACATTATATCAGGGAAAAACACCCAACCCAGCAGAACTGAAGCAATTTAACAGCAATTTTAACCTGCTGAGTCATGGGAAAAAGGTGTCCTAAGCAGCAACAAAAAGTGTTTTTCTCAATAAGGTGAGTTCTGAGAGATACGACCTCAGTGTTCCTTGCATTCCCATCTATTCTTAAAACACAAAGTTTAAAAGAGCTGTATTGTACAACATTCCTACAGAATGTTTTCACTCAAGGACAAAGCATGGATTATCTACCACCACTGCAACAAAGTCTGAAACTATCTGCAACTGAAGTTACATATCACTTGACAAAATTGTCTCAAGATAGATTCTAAAACGCTATGAGCAACACAATGATTTAATTATGTTTTAAAATGAAACTTAATGTATTTATCCTTGCCATTTCCATAAAGGTTTTCTATAAAACAGAATCTTTTAGCCATTGTAAACCATTTTATATAAACCTGCTTGAGATATTCTAACTTTTAACTCCATTTTAGCAATCCTAAGAGAAAGGCATTTTCATCTTGACTAACTCTCTGGGTTGAGCTTCCTTTCAAGCTGGCCTTGAAATCCAGCCTGACAAAGAGACCCCAACACAGAAAATGCAGCATTTAGTTACCATACCTTCAACTGGTCTATCAAAATCTGTAAGTAAGCATCAGCCTCTGTAAGTTTCTTGTCAAAATCATGAACGCTGGGAACAAATCCTGAATCCACACCCTAGAAATAAATAAACAAATAAAAATCAAATATTTAATTACTGTTTCAGAGGAGAAAAAAATACAACAACAACATGGTTTTGCCTGCCATCTGACTGAGAAAATGCTGCCTTGCCTCTCATCCTGCCACGTGCAAACACAGGCACACAGCTGAACACATTTGGCTTCTATTTGCAGCTAAATCAGTAGCAGTAAATTGCTCCACATTTTCAGAGGGGGGTATAATCATCACACACCAGAGTATTTCATTACTTATGATTGAACAAATCCTCTTAAATTATACTGATTAAAGCTTCTTTATAAAATATAAAGGAGAATTCACATTTTTCTGAAGACTGTCTTGTGATTCCATATCCCTACATTTCAGCTAGGGAAGCCCAAATCATACCCAATGGGATAACTGCACTTTTCACACTTCAGACAGTATTGCTCAACTCACAGCTCCCTAGCTAAGAACTGCTAAATCTTTTCTTAAGTACCTTTGATCTGAAAAGTTCAAAATTATTAGTCCTGGTTGCCCTAGTTCCTTTACAGCTGTCAAGATTCGCATCTTTGTCACAGTATCTGAATTTTGACATTTTGTTGCACATACACCACCAAGCACAATGTATCAGTGCAATGAGAATGATTACTTTTATATTTTCTTGCTTGGAAACTTGTTTCTTCTAATAATATAACACTCAGAGCATACTTCTGCATATAACATAATCCCTATCTTTAAAGTGATACACCATTGATTTAAAGACCCAAACAAATTCCCACTGGGATGCCACATCTTTAGTTAGAGGAAAGAGAGATTCTTGATTATTTCTGCCTTCATGCATATATGTGATGTAAGCACATTAAAGGTTTATTTATATATAACCTTTAATGCAAAAGGAACTGTGAAACAAATACTGAAGCACACATAGTTGGAAAAAATTGTACACTATAAGATAAACATATATAGGAGGAAAAACCCATGAAGGATAAAGAAACAAACATCAGCTATAAGAGAATATAATCCTGAGAACAGCAACAACAAATCACAGCAGTGACAACTTTGCTACCAGCCTCAATACTTTCACCATTGATCTCAAAAAGGACAACTTCAAACTCTTAGGAAACCACCAACTGCTGAGGATCTCAAGAGTCTGAGCATGTAAAGATCACCCAGTGGGGAAAAACATTTCACATGGAGGAAGATGGGCAATCTGTATTTGTAAAATTCCACATTGGAGTAACATTTTCCTTGCCATTGTTTGCTCTGTCAGAACAGACAACTTATCTCATTTTTATATGATATTGGGCCATCATATAAAGAGTTTTATTGATGGCTCTTTAGAGGTGTGAGCACTTCTGTGCAGAAATGGAAATGATTTGCACAGTATCACACACAGGCTAAAACATAAACCCATCTACTGACTGTAGAAAATATTATTCTTTACTTATTTGCTACAGATGGGCATGCAAATCTTAACAACAACTCTAACTAAATCTTGTAAATCTATCCATACAGATGGGTTTGTAATCAAAAAAAAAAACCAACTTCACCTGTATTAGACAATTAACACCAGTCAAATTCAGAAATAGTGTTGTGAAACGAGGAGGGAGGAGGAGATGAGAAAAAAAGAAATCATTTTGACAATGAAAAAAAAATAAACAGAAAAAGCACTGAGTGTAACAGGTTATCAAAAAAAAAAAAAAATAGGCAGAAGGGAGAGCACTCTTGACCAACCAAGCAACTTTTGATACTCCCTCAAACTAGTTTAAATTACACTGAAACTACATCTGAAATCATGTGAAATTAGTATTCAATTTCCTTGTAGAAAATGCAATTGTCTGAACAGCTACCAGCCAACCTCATCACTTCAGCAAATGGTCCTGCAAGCTCAGTAAAAAATTCTGGAGGTCAAGTTTCATATACCAAACCATATGAACCATACAGGAACAGAAATACAGTTTACATGTTATCTGTATGCTGCATCAAGATGCTGATTTTTATTTCAGTCCTCACTCTATGACTACTAATATGTAACTATCTGGTATTTTTAGAGGTGGCTTAAAGATAAAATGCCATTCTTAAATTTCAGGCTCTTAGAACTAAAAGAAAAACTGATCAAAACATTCAGTGTTACAACTGAACAGACACCCACACAAAACACAGAGTGAAAATTGTAACCTAAGAAGTTCTGATAGAAAATTAAAACTTTAAACAATGTAAAGAGAAAACCATAAAACCAGGTATAGTGTCAAGCTGAACATAAGAGATTAAACATGAGAATAATTTTTCAAAGCATGGGTACTTAAAGCTGCAGCACCTCACTAGTTTGCTTTTGGGTAGAGTTAAGACAAAATTTGATCATCTTCTCAGCAAATTTATTAGTCTGTGTTAAATGAGATTAGGTTAATAATTAAAGTTCTCACATAGTTATAAAACAGAAAACCAAAAGATACTTAGAAAAACAGAAAAGTTGAGCAACACCACAGAAAAAACAGCCTGCATAAATAGCAAACAAAATCAATCAGTATTTCAAACCCAGCAGTAATTTAGAAAGAGGTGATATACAAGGTGTAGATTTGCATAACAAATGCTTATTTCTTGATTTTCTGGTCACTCAAAGCCACAGTAAAGGTAAAATGGGGACCCTTTCTCTCCTTCCCTGCCATGAAGGAAATGAGTCTTCAAAAGAAACAGGTGAGCAGAGTCACTAGAATTGCATTTTAACAGCTTGGTAAACTTGTACATTAGGAATCTGCCCACCTCCATGAGCAATCAAACTTTTATGAGGAACTTGTAAAACACACTGCACACCTATTCATAGGCTGACAAAACAGGTTGCCTGCAGATATTGTTGAACCTCCACCCTTGGAGGGCAGAGCTCCAAACCCTGGATTTAACCTTTGACAACCTGATCTAAAGTACAAGTTTGCCTTGCAGTGAGAAGCTGCTTGGAACAGGTGATTTCCAGAGGTCTTCTCCAGCTGAAATTCTCTTGTGATTCCAAAATAAGTATCTTCAAATTATGGAGAAGAGGAATCCAGACTATTTCTGATCTTCAGGAATATACTGACTCTATCTTACTGTCAATACCTATCTGAAGTAGTGTAACTTGTTTTTTCATTGAGTAACTACATCTGTTTTTAAGTACACTTTATTAACCTCAAATAAAGACTCTGTGTTCATGTAAGTTTAAAAGAATTAACAGATGAAATAGCTGCAGGAGCAAATAATTTTAAAAAAATCAGCCTGCCCACCATCTCCCAAACCAAGAAGTTTGATGTGAAAACAAGTTGTTTGATGTCTGACTGCTCCCCACCAAGAAAACCATATTGATAAGAACTCTAGAGAAAAAAGAGAAAAAGGTACCATAGCATTCTTTCCCTCATCCTGCCTCCCACAACTTCTGGAATGTCCCTCCCCTTCAGGACACAGCAAAGGCTTGAAGGTTCCATGGCACATCTCACTGCCAGTGTTTGCAGGAGGAGGCAGGGCCCAGCAGCACTGAGCAGTCTGAGGTGTCCCAGTGGGATCTCTGTGAGCCCCAGTGGTGTGGAGTGACCACACAGGATGGTTTTCCTAGGAAAGGATTTCCATGCTGGTCTCATGCAAAATTATTCCCTTCATACACAACCCGGTTTGTTTTTTGTTTTTTTTTTTTTTGGAGGAGGAGAACATGAGGGCAACAAGAAAACATAACTTAACTAAAAATACATATCATGAGCCTTATTTTCACTACAGAACACCAAGGGAGCTTCATGTTGTTTCCTTGTCCTCCAAATTAGAAGTCACACATATCTCTGATGCATTTGTATTCAAAACTTGTCCATGCTGAGAAGTAATTCAGCCTAATTTAAACCAGTTCTTTCAAACTCAGACGGGATGAAAAGATTGCATCATCTTTAGTAGAAGCATACCAGAAAAATTCAACTTTATTTCTCAAATAAAAGCATTACAATAATAGTTTTCCTGGGGGAGGAAGACAGAAATCTGTACAGAGTAGAGTTTCTTATCTTTTTGAAGATAATTCTACAATCTTCATCTAATTAAGATTCCAAATCCAACCAAAAATTCCTGCGTAAGTTAGTTAAGAGTAAATAGGAATGTTTTCCTTTCATCCACAGTATCTCATCAGAAACATATCTCCTGCCTACATAATGCTTGATTTTGATGAGCTGGACATTGCCTGTAAGGATCACTGGTAAAAAATTGAGGAAAAACAAGAAATCAACTTGTAAGCCACTACACAAGGGCACTTTTGTGGCAAAAGCAACTCTATTTTTTTACTCTGCGAGATTTTTATGTGATATTTGAAGCTCAGAATCTGTTTGAAAACAAATATATGGGTTGTGGAAAGCATATGACCTTTCCAAACAGAATATTGCAATTCTTACAGAAAAAAAAAAAAAAAAGTTCTACTTTGCAAAACACAAAATGCTTAGCAAAGACTGTGTAGCTGTAGATACTATCAGATCTTCAAGGTAAACAGAAAGTTCAGAAGACAGAAACATTTACACACTGATGTAAAATTCTGTCTTTAAAGCATAAGTTACAATTCTGAAACCTCACAAATTCTAAGTATATCTTAGAGTCCCATTCCTTAACCTTTATAATCTATAACTAGTGCAGATAATGCACATGTTCTAGGGTACTCAGGCACTACCCTGATTATTCCATTAGCAAACTCTCAAAAGGGCAGCATGACTGCCAACCCCATGCCCTCCCACCAGCACTTGAAAAACATCACATTGGATATAGTCTTAATCTAAAAGAGCCTGGGTTTAGTTTTATGGAAGAATTCTTGATTCACACTAGAAGCAGCACTGAAAAGCCAGTTAATAACAATACAACATACTTTAGAGTGTGATACTTAACATATAAGAAAGTTCTAATCTACCTTGTGTTCTTGCTTGCAGCTTTAGAAAGGTCAGAAAAAATCCTGCTAATGCGATACTAAGTGAGCTGCTATTACCAACATTTCATAAACACTCTGCACCATCATAAATGAATGGGAAACAAATCAGTTCTCCTGCTGTTTACTCTAGCCTTTACTCCGCTCTTTCTTCTGTGTCAGCATAAACATTTACCTTGTCAGATAAACAACTCAATGTGGAAACTAATCAGGGTTAAAAATAAACTCAGAAGGAGAAAGCAGCAGGAAAAGCAATTTTAAGTCCCAAATTCTACCCTTCTTGCCACACTGCCTCTTCCCTTTTGCTAGCAGAAGTGAGACAGGACTGCTTCCAGGAGCAGCACCAACTCCTACATTTTGGTGAAGCCATGGTGTAACTCAGAGTTTAAACCATTTTATCTACTCTTCACAGCAGGCAGAACAGACTCATTTACTACAATCAAGTTTTCTTATCATTTGCTACTTAGGAAGTAAACATCTTGTTTAAATTATGGAATTATCAACCTACAAAGCAATTAATTTTCATTTAATTCCTTTCACTTCTATGGTGGTTAGAAATGGCCCACCTTCATAATTTCAGTTCCTTTGTCTCTATGGAGTCCACTTAGAGGCTGAAGTAGTTTAGTGTAGATCAAATAAGGAAGTTACTGTGGTCCTAAAAGACATGAGCTATCCATTAAAACTCATGAGACAATTCCAGAGCCAAATTCCACTGCCTAAAAGTACTTGTAGCACTAGGGTGCTGCCAGGGTGTACTTGACAGACAGCAAAGCAAGCAAGACAATTAGAAGCATGTCCTGTCTGAATGGGACTGCTGGCTGACATAAGATGCTGCTGAGGAACTGAAGAAAATGCGAGATAACTTATCTCCCTACACAAACATGAAACTTCAGCCACTATATGCCTTCACCCCATGCACAACCTCCCCCTCAGGTCCTGTGGGTATGAGGCAACTGCTTTGCTGCCACTGCACAGCAAAGAACATTTAGACAAAAATAAAACCAGCAAGATTTAATCAGACTAGAGAACACAAAGACACCATTTCACCTTTCCACCTCGCATTAACTCGTAATCCTTCCTGATTTGATTCACACAACACACGAACCACCTGGGGTTTGGTACAGTTTCTCACAGCTGAATTTTTGGTACAGTAAAGTTAACTTTAAGTCTGACTTTCAAACTTGAACACTCCTGTACCAGCACAGGCAAACCGAAAGCAGCATGTTAATATGAAAAAAAGACTCTGAAAAGATACAACATTTTGGGCAAAACCAGATGCCTGAAGGTTTTAAGTGACTATCAACCACATGTTTAGCTAGCAACAGAAACTAAGAACCTAAGAAAATGCCTTTACAGAAAATAATCTCTGCCGCGGCACTCAGACCCCGCCATCCCGCTGAGCCAATAATCCCCCAAAGAACCCGTTTGACTGTTTTGTCCGAAGGAAAAGGAAAGCGAAAGAACATCAAGCGCATGATGCGCCGTTTTGTTCAAAGGCTACTGAAGCCAAGGCGTGTCTGTGTATCCGGACAGCAGCATCCATCCCCGCGGGCGCACGGGACCTGGCAGCACTCGCTGCTGCCCGGAGCCGGAGCCACCGCGGGGGCTCCGTGCCCGCGGCCCCGCTCCCGTCCCCGCGGTGCCCGGGCGGGGCAGGGCAGCGCCAGCACCGCTCGGCCACCAAGGGCAGGGGCTCGCTGCCCGCCCGGGGCTGCCCCAAAGGACACCCGCAGCCCCCCTCCCCTGCCGCCCCGTACTCACACCGGCCATCCCTCGGTGCTACGAGCGGAGCGGAGCGGGGCTGGCCGCCCGCCCGCCGGGCCCCGGCAGCGCCGCCTCCAGCGGGGCGGGAAGGGGCGGGATGGGAAGGGCAGGAGCCCCCGGCCGCGGCCCCGCCGAGCGCGTCACGAACAAGGAGAACGGAGATTGGAGCGGGGGCGGCCCGGCCCCGAGAGCCGCGGCCAGGGGAGGGAGGGGTGAGCCCAGCAGGGCCTGGCCGGTCATGGAGGCGCGGGGATGGATTCATCCCGCACTCGGCCCTGCGAGCATCCCCCGAAACTTCGGCCCCTGTTCGTTCCGCCCGCATGGCCCTCCGGGGAGGGTGAACAGAATGAAGATCACACTTCCTAAGCCATGAGAGGAAGAGGTTTGGTAAGGAGGTGCAGTCGTGTTTCATTCTTAAATCAGCGACTGCTCAGCAGCTCCAGTGGCAAACCTTGGCAGTTCCTGAACGGGGTGTAAGTGAACGCTACTCCACCGACTCCACAAACAAGGGCCAGAGGCTAAAACGGTACATGACCCATACACAGAAAAAGGTTCTTGAAAATGAGTGGTGAGCACACAGCAGTGGCCCACAAAGTATTACATTCAATGGTGGACATTTTTACAAGAATGGAGGATATGGTTCTTGGTACTCAATTCTGGCTTTTTAATTATTCCCTCAAACATTACTAGATAATTACTAACGTGGGCTTTTTTTTTTTTTTTTCTAAATATGCCTTACTCGTTTGAAAAAACTCCAGGAACGTGAACAGTTATGTAATGGGAAACAGTTCCATTATAAACTGCTATCAAGAAATCGATTTCTGCCAATATAACTTCACTCACAATTTCTAGAGAGCATGGAAGTGTATATTTTGATAAATTCAATGTATATTCTAGTGTTTCATTCCTTGACTTTGTATCTCCATGTCATAAAAAGTCTTCCTTGTGGAGAAAACAGCAGAGATTCCTTTTACTTCATTTCAGATCCTAAAGAGGACCACTCACACTAGCCTATTCACTTCCTAAGCAGAGGATGGGGGAAGAGACATCCCTTGGGTGGGAGCTCAGCCCTTCCTCATCCACATATTGTTCCCGAGGTAATCCCTGTCTCTTCCCATCCACTGCAGAGTGGGGTTCTTCAGCTCTTGGTCAGCTACTGTGTCCAGATGGAGAGAGTACTTCTAATGTACCCATGGCATGGTAGGAGGGGTAAAAAGCTGATTGTCAAATGGCATTTTTATCCAGGGATCTGCTATTCTCTAGAAAGGTTGTAGTGGTCCTTAATAGATGAAAGAAGGTTGAAACTCACTGTCTAACAGGCAAATTGACCCAGATAATACAAGTGTCTAAAGCTGGATGGGTCAAATTCAGGCTTGTTTTAACTCTTTAGATTGGACAAATGTCATCTACATCAGTTTTCATAAGCTTCTCTTTATGTGATATTAGAGATTTTGCTCTTATCTTTTTTCACACTGAATCAAATGTTAAGAGACCTAATTCTCTTGCCATACTAAAGAAGCACAACCAAAGCTTTATTCAATACAACTAATGAACGCCTGCTTTAAGATTTCTACACTGGCACCAAGACACCTATATGGTACAAACCAAATCACTCTCCTAAGAGTTTGGGTTTCTCTCCAGGACAAAAATAAATGTTCAGAAAGTCTTATAGTCATGTCCAGCTCTAGAGTATCACCAGAAACTGATCTTAGATCATAGAACCACAGAGTATCCAGAGCTGGATGTGACCCACAAGGATGAGAGAGCCCAACTCCTGGAACTAGGTAACATAAAGCTAAGAACCATCTTCAATCCAACCATCTGTCTTTAGAACTAGAATACCACTGATACCCAGCTTACACAATGATATCCAGCTTCAAACAAGTTATTTACTTGTCATCAAGAAAGAAGTTCAATGCTGCTGTCTCATTTTAATTTACAAATTAGGTGGCATACAAGCACACAAGAGACTTGACCCAAAAAAGAACTCCTAGTTTTAAACAATAAGCAACAACCCCCCCCACCAAAATCCAAATTAAATGTACAACAATAAATCAAGAACCTTACCATAAATATATATTATAAATAAATATGAGTTAATGATAACTACAAATATTATAAATATGAGTTAATAAAGGAAAGTCTCATTCTGACTTTTCATTATGGTAGGACAAGAAAAATGTGCCACCCTCAGACCTAAACAGGTAGGTGTTTTACTATGTCCAATTGTACAGGCTATAGAACAGCCAGATATTGTACAGAATGTGTTGGATATTAGCAGTCCTGTCACTGTATTTCATTGCTTTAAAAAAAAAAGTAAAACAAGTGAAAAGTGAAAGTGAAACTTGCCTGAAGTTGGAGGGTGTGGCGGAGGATGGTGTCCTCTAAAGCGTGGATCCACTTCTCCCTCTCATCTGCATCTCGAGCTGAAAAAGTATTCAAAAGATATTGTTAAATTCCATGCAGTCTTATATACTAAAAGGCATAGGCAATCAGATCTGATATCCACACTAAATATGGGTATTAACCACAGTGTCTTTGCTAATCACCAAGCACATAATTCCATATTTGTCTTAATATCCTATTTCTTTTTCTGTGGTTACAGCTCTGTCCCTTGCCCACCTTTAGAGGAACACATACAAAGAGAATTTGTGCAGACATTCCTCAATTCATTAACAATTTTTATATTTTCTTATTTACAAGAAAATAACCTGTAATAAATTATCCAGTAATTCTACCTCAGTATGGACAAAGTAACTTTCAGATATGGATTCATTATACAGGACAAATATCCCTAACAGGTCACTGGTGTGAATAATGAAGTGCAAATAATAATCTTAAATATACAACAAACATTAAATTGAAGAAAATCCTACTCTAAAACTGCTTTTTTCCCCCCCTACCCACAAAAGTACAGACATGCCACTTTTACTTCATTAGTCTGAAAGAGTTCCTTGCTGTGCTCTAGGAGTGCTTAAAAAACAAAGGAGCAGAGTCAGTGGACTCCAGGTAAAGAAAAAAAGGGAAAATTCCAGAGGCATGAAATAGACTGTAAACAAACTAGCCTGTAAACGATTGAGATAGTTACTAACAATTGCTTCTAGTTCCTCATTCAAATGGAAGATATTAAAAAAACAGGAAGCCTGCTAAAAGCAAGGAAAGCTTAAGTGAGCTAGCACCTATTATGAATCAGCGAGCTGAGATTTCTATCTCACTTATTTTTAAGGAGTTCAGAGGAAATATTCTTAGGTTATACTAAAATGTACTCTCCAGCTCAAAATGCTTTGTTTCAATGTTCCCTTCCTCAGCCTTTTGTTTCCATTGCTTTTATTTTTTGGAATTCTGCAGCTTAAACCTATCAGTAATTAAAAATGCCCCAAGTCTTCTGAATATGTAGATTTTTCAAAATTCCCTACCAAAGATAACCCTACCAATTTAAAAATAAACATACCTCACTGTTTACTTTAGCATATACACACTAATCATGTCAATTTAATAAAACCATCAGGAAAGAATTGACAATGTATGTGTCTGTGAGAAATAATTATGAATGTCTTTTTAACACATAAACTTGCTCAGAGCCTAACCGATGAGGTGGCCTCACAAAATAGTGGGGCAAAACTTTCACTACACACAAGGTAAAAGATTGAATTCTATCTAGTTTTTTTCCTAAAAATACACATTTTTCCAATCTACTGCAAGTCAATCCTTACTCATTGTTCTTTTAAAAAGGTAGAATATGATCAATTGCCGCAGATATTTCGGCCACAATACCATTAAACTGAAAAAATTAAAACTAGACATAAGGGAAAGTGGCAACCAAAATGCTTTCAGATGCACAGAGAAAGCCACAGAGAAAGTGGAAGATGGTAAAGTAATTAAATGTTACTCAGAACAGCAGGTGACTTTCCTGCAGGAAATGCAGCAAGTATTAAAAGGCTGGACATGCCACTGTGATACACTCAATAGCTCATTAGAAAGAACTTCTAACTTACAGGACTGTTCTTACTGGTGATCCATATTTTAATTGGGAAGCTGAAGCAGGCACTGAGGACAAGTTTATAATGCAGTGAAAGCAGACAGGATGGAGGGACAGAGGCCCTGTGAACTCTGACCAGTGACTGCATTACACTAAATACATTTTGCAACATGCAAATTACAGTTTTTCTTTTCACATTCTGTACACACATACAAACACAAACACTGTTCTTTTTGCACAGCACAGCTTACACCTTAACACTAATTGCAATTACTGAACTAGTCAACTAGAATCAATTTTAATGATTCCTAGTTTCTTTGGTTCTGCTTACCAAAACCAGGCCCCTTGGCCTAATCCTGCCAGACACATCAATCAAGTTTATTCTTCCTATACCAATCACCATTAAACATATATGATTACCTGTGTCATTAATCTATCAGTATTTGAAATGTATGGTGCTTGAAATTTTCAAAGGTGTGTCCAAAACAACAGTGGTTAGCATTATTTCAGTGTGTGCAATATTTCTTGGGTTTGTTTTCTGGTTTTCTGCCGTGTTTTTTAAATCACCATCTCCTAGTCCCAAATAAACATTTTACTGGGGAACTGGGCTACAAGTCACTGAGGATTTGTTAAGTAATTCATGAGATACAAATATTCTATGTTGAAGGTTTTTTTCCCACGATTATTTAAACTAAAAAGGAAACAATTAAGCTGCAGACCAGTGAATTAATCTTTGTATTGCAGCAGGATTCCTGTGATCTTCCATACTGCCAGCAAAAAGAGGTCATGGTATTAGTTAAACATTAATCTCAATATACAGTAGCCCATTAACAAAGGTTATCACATTCTGACTTATATCTGAACCCCCACCACAACAGAGCCCTTACAGCAGCAGGGAAGACCTAGAAACCAACCAATCCAAAATGAAACTGACTTTTCCATGCTTATTAATAAACTACATTTTTCAAACTTCTGCTTCTCCAATGACCCCTTTATAGCTCTCTCTACCAGGGCCCAGCAGAGGGGGAAAAAGCTGTATTTTTCCCTCATATATTAGACATTTTCCCTCATATATTAGACATTGCAATCTTCTGGCATAACATGATCAATCCTTAGGGAACACACATGAATCTCATCAATCCTGCTACTTAGAGAAAGTCTTGGGTATGATAAATCCAGGAACACTGCCATGAGAAGACTGCTTACTGCATGGAAACACAGCATCAAAACCTTTTAAGCACTCTCTGTTCAGGACACTGGTTTAATTTCAGACCATCTATCATCAACAGCAGATCCTCCTGGCTCTCCTCCATAAACTCTTAAGAAAACTACGGAGAAAACCAGCAGGACGCAGTTTTAAGTAAAGTAAGATGCAAGAAAAGTTATATTAAATCTAATCAAAATGGCTGCTGTGAGATTAGGTGCAAGTAAAAGCTCCCTAATGGTAAAAGCAATTTAGAACTGAACAGCTGCCAAAAGATCACTGATGGAAAAAAAAACAATCAATGGGAACATTCAAAAAAGAGATTAGTCGACACACTCAGAAAGAATTTATGGGAAAAACCTACACACAATGGTCAGAGATCATTATCTACCCATCTGTAGGGAAAGCTAAATATCCAAGCTGTTTTTCACTTAAAGAAAGCAACTTTTGTCGAAGAAAAAGCTCCAATACCTTTGCACTTAGGGAAGTTTGTGATGCACATTACCTAATATCCACTCTGGATCTGCAGATGTTTTCTTCAGCAGGTAGGGACAAGAATGCCCTGCTCATTAGTCCTGTGCCTCAACTACCCTAAATCACTCCAGCTTTTCCATCATTTGATCAGGCTCCATTTTAAAGTTAATCCCCTCCTCAATTCCTATGTGAAAGCTACTCCAGAATTCTGACAAAACATTTGGGATAAGGCAATTCTTATCAAGTCCAAGGAATTACACTGGTGTTGTGCTTATACAAAAATAGAGGAGTATTATCTGGTCCCTCCTGGCACAAAACTTCTAAAAAAAGAAAAAGGGCAAGAGAGATAAACAAGTTGCTTTTCCCTAGGCTGATTCTAGAATAATAGTGTTACAAAAAACAAACAAGAAACACTGAAGGACACCTGGACATGAGAAACACCTGACATTTAAAAACATGAAGGTGGTTCTGAATCTGGGGGGTTAATGCAAGAGTTACCTGGTCAGCTGAAATTTAAATTGTGCTAGAGCATTAACTATCCACAAAAATAGCCATGCTATGTCTGCAGTTGAGAGGGCACTAACAGTGTTTTTCTCAAATTATTTTAAGTGCTAGAATTCTAATTCAGTTTTTACTGCAATTTAACAGTGAACATTTGCACGTGAAAGGAGCTAAATCCACATAGAGCTGCATAATCACTGCTGTGTGCAAGAGACTGGAATCATTAATGGCTGAAACATTGCAATTTACTGTGATTATGTCAGTTAAGCTATTTTTACTTTTTTTTCCTAGTAGAATTAGTATTTATGAGCTAGATTACAGTTTGTTCCCATAAGCCTAAGCCCTCACTCCTCTGTGTCTGTGGTGCATCCTTTGAGAGACACCTGTATAATTTACTGTGACATCTCAGGCATATCTAACACAACCACAGGGTACTTAACATGATCACAGTCCTATTTATGACTAGTTCAGAAACACACTTGAAAGGTATGTCATTCATTACAGTGAGTTTTAATCTGATTTTTTTTTAATGTGTATTTTTTGTGATCTGTCTGGTTGAGCTTATTCCTAAGATATTTTAACATCAATCTTATACTAAAAAAAAAAAAAAAAAATCTGAACTCTTTCCTAGAGAAGCCCAAAGAAAGAAAAGCAATCATTTGATCAAAGAGAAAATTATAGAATGAAAAAAAGAACTAAAACCAAGAATTACTGCTCCTACTGAAGAATTTCTGTAATTTCAAAAAATTGTGGTTTAAAATTCCCTTTTGTTTTATGAAATAGTCCTTTATCTCTGAACTTCCCAAACTGCTAAATCAGATATGTCAGGGATTTTTAGAAGTTCTGTTCTATGAGGATAAGAAGGCAAATGAAATGCAACTACATTAGATGCTCTCAGACTCTATTAATTTCCCAAATAGAGAATAAATTTTATAATTTAGAGTTCCTGTAACATTTACTTTTCTGTGGAGAGATTATATGTGTTTATATAACGTATACCAAATGTTAAAGTACAGCATAAAACAGATTACTTTTTCCAGCCTAAGCTTGATAGCATCTAAAGATTAGATATAAACAAGTTTAACAACTCTGCTCCACGACACAGCATTTACCACCAGCATTTCTAGGTCATGCACAGCAGTACTTGGAAGACAGAATACACACAAAATATATCACCTCAGAATCTGCATACTGGTGCTTATTTTTTTTGTGTGTGTGCATCTACTCAGGCATTAGGATGAAATAAAAACATGAAGAATTAGTGAAAAAAATTACTAGATTACTTATAAAAACACCATATTGTCACAAAGAGAAATGCATATTTTATTTTCATTCACTGTGACCTACTTACAGGCAGAACTCAGTAAGAAGAGTCTATTACACCCACAGAGTCAATAGAGTCAATTATGCAGCTTTTATTCTGACAGAACTTCCACTGATTTGTATGCAAAATTCCTGTATTTTCTCAGGCAAGTGCAGAACTAATGTAGTATCTTTGCACACAAATCACCAGATAATAGAGATGAAATCCTGGCTACACTGAGATCGATAGGATTTCTGCCACCACTCTCAATGGAGAGAGATTTTATCAGTAGGGCTCAATAAGGTGGAAAAGTCACGCATCACAGGACTGTTCCATGGCTAAATAAATTGCTTTTTAAAGTCACTGAAGGCCTTTCAAACTATAGAAAAGCATGCAAGATGAAGCAGGGTTTCATACAAGCCTGGCAAAACACTCAACTGCTTACAAATATCCTTCTAACACATGCAGCTCCCACAACTGGCAGTTGAACATTATCTCCTGTATATCTTAATTTTGGAGTTGTCACAATCATTATTCTCCCTCCTCCTAATCTTCCTCCTGATGCTATTCTCCACCCAGACACATAAATCAACCTTCCTTTTGTTCTGCAGGTGTCTGACCAGCCTGAGGTCCCCATCCCTACAGGAAACTCCTGTGCAGTCACAAGACACAAAGTCATGCCCAAACAAAAGGCATCAAAAGGTCTCCTGTGTACAACGTGCTTGGAAAATTAATCTGTGATCTTGAGAAATCAACTAAGCTGCTCTTTTATTGTTACCTAAGCTCAAAAGCCTTTTTAGCAAGCTTTATAATCAGGCCAGGAACATAGCTTTGGGTGGAAAGCTGTGTGACAAAGGAAAAGCATGATCAAGTTGCTATTAGTTCTCCTCTGGAATAATGGGTCATTTTGTAATTAAACATTTCTGAGTGTGGGACAAATCTGCAAGTATATCTGCAAGGGTTTTCAATAGAGAATAATACTTAAACATTAATAATAGCAACACTAAACAATACTTCATGTGGCATATTCTGTGGAAATAGCTTTTAGGTCATGTTATTTAAAACTAATCATAGACTCACAGAATGATTTGGTTTGGAAGAGACCCTAAAGATGATCTCATTCCAACCCCCTGCCATGGGCAGGGACACCTTCCACTATCCCAGGTTGTTCCAAACCCAGTCCAGCCTGACCTTGAACATTTCCAGAGGTGGGGCAGCCACAGCTTCTCTTGGCAACCTGTGCCAGGGCCTCACCACTATCTCAGTAAAATATTTTTTTCAATTGCAGATCCGACTGATAAAGGTCTGAAACTACTAGTTTAAAGTAGAAACCATATTTTGGCTTGAATTGAAATAATAAAATCAAAATAGAAGAACAAAAATAAAACCATTTTCTTAGCCAATAAAATAGTTGTCAATTTAATAGGTTAAACTCAAGGTTATTGCTATTTGGAATTTCTTGTTAAAACAGAAGGAAAAGAGTGTTGAACTACTCAGTATCCCTCCCCTCCTTATAGGGAGACCTTTTCTGGCCATTTTTCCCCTTCCAAAATACTTTGCATGTATCACATATACAGTTGAGATAAGAGATTCATATTGATGCCAAAAGTAACAATTTCTTCCAGAGGAAGAAAAAAAAAAACAAAACAACCAAATCAACACATCACACAGATACTGTTTCATGGTATTATTTCTCTGCTACTCTTAAGCTTAACACATATTTTGAAACCTGCAGCTTCAACCTTAAAAACAGAAAACCAGGATGTGTTTATATATGACTATAACAATTGAGTGCAGGAGTCTCATTAAAAATGGCATAACCATGGGGTGATTGGAAAACAGACAATTACAACACAGGATGCTGCTGGTGCAAGAAGGACCTGCATGAAACAGGAAAAACACAACCATGCACCATTCCCTGCACTCTGGTCACATGTTCCAACTACTCAAAATACCAGTGCAACACAACAATAGCAAAAAGGAGGCAGAGGGAAGGGAGGGGAAGACAGAAAAATCACTGCAAAAGCTAAACCTAGCTCTGGCTCACAGAGGAATTTCTGCAGTTAATTCCAATCAGTGGAGGATGAGATGCACCCCAGAACTTTGTGCAGCCCAGACCTGGTCAGGTAAAGGGAGGATGAGAGGAAGCTCAGCTTTACTCTGATCATAGCTGCTCATCTTCCTCTGCAATATAAAAGCACAGTTGAGCATAGCATGGATTAATTCATTGTTTCAGCATCACCAAAAGCCTAAAAGACCCAGAAAAATGTTAACTTAGGACAAACAATGTTGTCACAGCAGTTACTTCAGACATCGCTGAAGAAACCAGAGTAGATCAAGAATTCACATCAAAATCTCTCTCCAGGCACTTTTCAATATCAAATTTAAACAGCTCTAAAACGTTTTGTTTTTAAAGGCTGCAATTTATGAATCGTTATTTAAATCAGGTAATGTGATAGACTTAAGTGCCTCTTTCTACCACAAGAGCAGTCAGCTTCCTGTCACCTATTTGGTGGACAATGTCAAACATTTCTAGAAGACTATAAATATTGACTATTTCTGCAAGTAATGTTGAAACACAGGTATAAGACCAATATAATTAATTTTGATATGTAATGCAAATACTTAAAATCTCAAATTCTGATACTGCTCAGCAAATAAGGCCTTTGTGGTCCTGAGTATATCCTCAATGTCTCCCACATTAACAAAAAATCCTTGCTTTTATAACATTATGGCAACCTCTTGCTGGGCATATCTTCCTTTTTCCTTTGCTGGGATGGTGGGCAGACACAAATCAAGCTACCAAACTGGGAAAGGATGGGAAAAAAAAGGAGAAATCTACCTTTACCAGCTGACAGCTTTCATGTAACAGGAGAATAAGTTGCACAGCAACATTCACGCTTCATTTCTCAGATACTTTTGCGGCAGGAATAGGAAAGGAAAGACAAAAGCTAAAGCAAAATCATCTCAGATCAATGCACTGGACTGCTTCCAATCTTTCCATCCTTTATTACACAAAATTTGCCTTCCAAGGAACTGTACTGCAGGCTGTAAGAATAAGAGCTGGATTTTCAGGTAGGAATGTAAAAATCCAATTTTATTTTTTTTAAAAAATGAATTCTTTTTTCTGCATTCAATATGAAGTATTTCAGTCCAGAAAGAAGCTATTATTGCTTCAGGTTAGACAGCAAATCAAATATCAAGAAGAAATACAACAATACCCTTGCCAGAGTCTCTTGAACATCATGTTCCCATTCTTGAATTTAAGTCACAAGCATCCCAGTGAGGAGAAAGAACAGCAAAGTAATATGAGGGATTGAAGAAATGAATTTCCAAATGGAAAGCTTAAAGCTTGGTGATGGTATGAAGATGTTAAAAGAAAAACAAACCCAACTCCCATAGTGTTTGAAAGTTATGGAACATTTAGAACAGGGACATGTACTGCAGCAAGGAAAAACATATTACCAAGAAAAAGCTTCCTGACAGGAAGGTAAATTAAACTGAAAGTATTATCCCAAATGTCTTACAGCAACTTGAATGGATTTTTGCATCTAATCTGAAAAAACCCACAAGGGAATACTTTAAGATCTACCTAATTCAAAAGCCTTACAAGCCATGAAACTGGATATTCAGCATGACCAAACAAGAACCAATCAGGAAATAAAATACATTACTTTTATATCTATTTTAAAATTTCTGAGGTCATTCTACCTCCCTTCCCCCACCAACATGAACAAGTATCATTATACCTGTACATAACAAAATACAGGGAAAAAATCTGCCGGGCACTCTGGCAGAGCTTAAAGTCAAGATGACAGTAAAAACAAAACATGCTCTTTGTTTTACTACCCATATTTATTTAATTGTTGTGTCCTTTATACCCATATACTAAGGATATGGATCCCATTTGGGATGTACCCAGTAAACTTTCAAAACCTACAATATCTTTGTAATGAAAACTTTTTACTTTTACTGATGTTCAATACAGGGGTGGCCACTAGGAAGCACAGCTGAGAACAGAAAGGAGGGAGATTGTCACAGGTAGAAACAAAATATGAACTTTCCTTCTGAGAAAAACTCAGAAGGTGCCAAAATCCAGTGAGAGGCAAATCTTAGCAGGAGATGCTGGAGTTTTGGCACTGCAGAAATTCAGTTACACACATACACACACATATGGAATCAACTTCCATGTGAGAAATTGGTCAGACAGTTTTAAATTACTTACTTGCCCTTCATCTCATTATTTCATCTCCAGAGTGTCAGTCAGATGTGCAATTTTCAGCAACTGACATTAGGAAATAATTAACCCAGAATGAAGTTTTTATTTTTATTTTTCCGAAATCCAAATTCTACCACTGGCTGTCAGCAAAATCTCACTGAGGCACCAAATAGGACTTAAAGTCTGAGTGAATGGAGAGCCTGAAAGAGAAACTGTTCCACTGCAGATGGGACCCCAACTTAGGTGAGGAGATCTTTGAAAGCTTGGATTTTTAAAGTTCTGCTTTTTCCCCAGCTAGGCTCCAGCTTGTTTGAATCCCTGTCTGTCCTTGAGAAAAGAAGAAAGGCAGCAAGAAGGAAGGAGGGGACAATAATTCCTGCAGTCTTCGCTTGTCCAAGACCTCTTTTATAAAGGGTGAATGAATTTATAGCATTGCTATCTTGCAGAAAAAAAGCTCTATCTTAATCAGGTATTAAAAGTTAGGAAGAAATTGTTAGGAATTTTGTCTGTTTTCTTGGATTATTCCCAAAATCTGCCCTACATATCCTATGTAGTCTCAGCATACATTTTGTAATATTTACATTATTAACCATTTGCCATTCATGACTGAAAGTGACCTACATTTTGCATAAGTTAAAACCTGTGTAATACTGAATTTAATATAATGTACCAACATTTGACATAAATATGACAGAGGTTGCATGAGGTGAGAATGCATTTACAGTGGCTGTAAGAAATACATATATAGTTCCACAGAACCTTTTTTACAGTGAAATATCACAGGACTGATATCTTACCTGTCTTTGTACATTTTTGCATTAAATCCACATATATTAATACTGTGCTTGTATAATTATAAATTTCTGGGTATCAGAGATGTTATCTTAATAATATGCTAATAGAAAAAGCATGATATAGAAAATAGTGTACAATATCTCAGTTGTAGACTAAAGGAGGATATATAAATCCTGGCCTAATATGAAATGCAGAGAAAGAGAAATTATAAACTACAAGATGTGACAACATTGCTGTTCAAAAATTATCAATATTACTTAGAGTAGAACATTACTTGTCAAATACTATCAGTTTTCTTAAGACATTTGGCTACCCAAAAGAGAATACAGCACAAAACAAATCACTGAAAACAAGATGTATTAAAAAATGTTTATCTCTAAACTAAAGATTAGAGATTTCTAGATTTACCTGTATCAAGTTCTCAAATATTCAGCAGTATTCAGCTTTGTAGTACTGAAAGACTGCCCTAGTACAGCATTCCATTACTGCATTAACAATTAGCTTGCATTTTAACAGTTATCCTTGGGAACAGTAGATTTAAGTATTACTGCGAGCTCAGCATTATGAAGGTACATTTATAAGGCTCAATGCAGTGAAAAGCCAGAGGACAGCAGCAGCATTTAGGAAAAACTACAGCACAAGGAATACAGAAGCCAGTGACAATATGGTGTACAATTGATATTTATCATTAGAAATAGTCTCACAAGAGCAACAGTATTGATGATAATTCTCATCTGCAAATCACTGATTTAAAAATATGTACAGTACAAGTTATAGAATTATTTCAGTTTACATAAATTAAAATGACTGCTTAAATGCAAATGTGCCTTTTGGATATTTACAGTTTCCAGCTCTATACAAAGCAATTATTTAGGCACTGCATTTTTGAAGAAAAGCAAAAGGACTAACAAATGTTAGCTGCAAAATATTTTCATCACACTTCCCCAGGATTTTAACATTCAGAAAAAGGAAGTTCTCTATTCAATATCAGCACAGTATTTTGTCCTACTGCTGCAGACAAAATAATTTAAGGAGTACATAGCAATTATATAGAGCCTTACCCTTTCTACCGGTGAGCCATAGCATGCAATGACGAAACATAGCAGTGGCAGATGGCATTGGTGTTAGGAAATGTGAATAAAAGGATAATAGCAGAGAAATGGTGACTGGCAGACAAGACACAGAAATGTAGATGAAATGAATGCAAGCTGGTAAATCTTGCAGCAAAGCTCCACCGTTAAGCCAAACGTTGCCTCTAGTCTCCTCATAATTGAGCATTAAGTTCTATTTGGATACAAATTGCAACCTTCAGACCAGTCTTGATTCTCTTCATAAAGAAATGCATAATTGTATCTTGATAACGAAGATCAGAAACGTTTTGTAAGCAAAACCCATAATCAGAAGCACATTTGCTTTCTCCCCTTGAGTGATTTATTCTTTACATTATTCATCTCCAAATCCTGCCAGAGCTACAGTCTCTTTCTAGCACATATGTATCCACTGCAGATGTAAATCCCTGCCTAACCTGCAGCACCCCTGGATCCAGAATGTTCTCAGTGTGCTCATTCATGCTGTTCTGTTGCCAAACATTTAAAATCATCCATCAAATACAAGTGGTATCTATTATAAGAAAAAAACAATCTCTTCTTTCAGCTCACCCTGAAAATGGAAGGTTTTCTGATCAACAGTTATTGTGAAGGTGCTGTCGTCCTCATCGTCTATACCAATCACAGCTCCCTGTGAAACAAAGAACAAAATCCTGATAAGGCAAGCAGTGACATCAGCAGCAGACACTCTATCACTACACCACTGGAATTTAAAAAGCTTTGACAAATTAGAAGGAAACTGAGTACAGTAAAGAGCAGAAAGATTCTCTGTTCAGTCATAAGATGCAGTCAGTTCTTTAAAACAATAAATTTTTAGTTGCAGAAAAAAAGGGTGAATGTTTGTAAAGCTACTATCTGGATAATAATATGCATCTTTTATTTTTGTAATGGAGGTGGCTTTATGCTGCAGCAGTTCCCTACTATGTTCCAACTTGTATCTTAAAGAAGACCAAGAAACAATATTTTATAAGTATTTTCAGTGTACAAAAATGATAATTCATAAGTACCCTACCAAAAGAAGCTCTTGACCTGATTTTATCTACCAGCCTGTAATAAAAAATAAATCATTCTAGCAGAATGAATTTGGCCCATCATGTCATGTCACTGGTACACTGCATGATCTAATTTTCAGTCCCTAAGTAAATATTAACAGAAAGTAATCAGAACATATCAGAAGCAACTAGCTTTGTCTTCTAATTCTTCATGAATTATTACAAGAAAATGCAAATTAATTAAAGACCATCTGTGCTTAGCTATTTACAAAGCTATCTGCATTTTCATTCCTGCCCCCTCCAACACTTACAATAAATAACAGTTTCACCCAGGAGAAGACACAAAAAAAAGGACAATTCAAACTCTCTGCCAACTCCAATAAATTGTAATATTTAGCTCAAAAATCGCCAGTGGATTTACTCAGTTTCTTTTCTCCTTCTCTTAGGAGACACAGCACCAGGATCTGTTGCATCCTTCCCCCCTCCCACAAAACAGACAGACGTCCCTGGCAGGTGCACTATTTAAAGGGTAAATTCTGCCCTTGCTCTCAGAGTACCCAGAGTAACAGCACCAGCAGGACTCTGAGTCAATTCCAACCAGAGCTTGCTTTCACTCAGCCAGCAGCCCACAGCAGCTGCAGGGCTGGGTCAGGGATACAGCAGGCTGCCCAAAAGCCAAGGATGGTTTGGGTCCAGGCTTGGGGGCAGAGGGAGCTGAGTCAGTGTCACCCACACAGGTTCCTCACAGTCCCTACGTGACATCTGTGGCCTGTGGGACCAGGTCCTGCATGGCTGGGACCAGCACCAGCCCCACAACAGAGCAGCAGGAGCACTCCTAGGTAAGAACAGCACCAACCATCTGTAATCCGAGGCAATGCAGCAGGAAAGAACAGCTCCAAGCCTGGTTTTTTTATTTCCCTCCACTGATAAACTGTGCCACTTAACTTCTCCAAGAGTATCTTCCATACAGGTTTTTCATGGACAGCTCTGTGATCACTATAAAAGAGGCATTTTAAAAGTGTATCCAAGCAGTATAATTCTGAATACTTTCAGTGCCAGGACACAATAACTACCAGATTTCTTTTAAATATACCAGTAGATAAGAAATATCTGGCACTCTTGAGGTAAATGTTTTGCTGTGCAGTAAATCTGAAGGTTGTACAACATCAATCTCAGCAGCTGTATCACAGACTCACTATGGTTAGAAAGGAGCTCTAAGATGATCAAGTCCAATTATTAACCCAGCACCATCATGTTCGCAACTGAATTATCTCTGCAAGTGCCACATCCACACATCTTTTAAACATTTCCAGGGATGGTGACTCCAGCACTTCCCTGGGCAGCCTCTTCCAATGGCTGACCATTCTTTCAGTGAAGAAATTTCCCCTAAGATCCAATCCAAACCTCCCCTGGTGCAACTCCCATCCTGACACTTGTTACCCTGGGAGAAGAGACTGACCCTGACCTCACTACCTCATTTCAGAGAATTGTAGAGAGTGATAAGGTCACCCCTGAGCTTCCTTTTCTTCAGGCTAAAGAAGATACCAAAAACCTGTAAGTCAGACACCAAGAACATGACCAAGATATTGTCCCCAGAGGATACAGGTAAAACTCACATAAACACAGACCGAGTCCTGCCCCATCCCAAGTGTGGGAGCAGGGAGAGCTCTCCTGGGCCTGTGAACTCAGCACAAACCTGTGTACAGTGCACACACTGTCACTGCAACACTGCACATACTGTCACTGCAAAGGCTCTGAGCCAGAAGCACAGAAAATGCTTCCTCTGTCACGCAGATAATACATACAAACAAGTAAAATTAAAAATAAGAGCAGGAAAGTTTACAGATATTCCAGAAAACTTTAGCAGGACATAAGCATACTGCAAACAACACAAAAGGCTTTATGACTACACTTTCCTAAGTACACTAAGACAATCAGCAAAAGAATTTGAAGATGGAACTTCAGGCCTATGAAATGTTCATCAGGAGCAAAAAGGTGAGGCACAAGCTTTTCATAATCCATTCAAGAGAAAAGGAAATATTTTAGCCAAATTGCTTAAGTTACATGTTTGTTTATGTTCACACCTACAGTTACAAATCAACAATTACTCTAAACAGAAACCCTCTTTGATAGAATTTCAGACTGCAAAAGCCCATCTGTTCAGCTATCAGTATCACTGTCATCTGCCATGGGAGCTGCTTTACAAAAGCAGAAAAAAGGAAGAGTCCTTCCTCCCTCACAAAAAACCAAAACAAAACAACCAACCCAAACAAGCAAATCGCATGTATTCAGAGAAAGGCTGGGGTAGTTCTTAAGTTTTCAGAAGAATCCAAACAACAATTTGTGATGGAAGAGAGGTGGATAGGAGAAGAGAAAGGGGCTGTTTTATGTTAAATACATATAAAGATGGACCAGGCAATACTGAACAGATTGTTCACTTTTAATATTTCCTAAACTGGCAGGCTGAGGCCAACCTCCACAGTGACAGGCTCACAGCATTATTAAAGCAGGCATGGCTTTTTGGACTGAATTTTTCTGTACAATGAAAAAACTTTCCTCATGAATCTTTGGGAATGTCTTGTTCTAGACAGTGGCTTGAGTGTACATTTCCCTCAAATAAACTATGAATTAAGATATCAATACATCAAGCAAGGCAAAGTGCAAAGAAGTAATCTGGAATCCAAGTTAAAAGGGGACTTTCTGAGTCTCAAAAGGCTACAGGTATCCACAGGAAGACTAGAAAGGACTAACAACAGAAGGAAGGAGTAACTAGAAAATGCACAGTTTTCCTTCAACACTCATCATATTGTTCGTAAAATCACAGATCTCCTTCTCTAGACTGTTCTTCAACTTTCAAAATGCTCCCATTCATACCCATCATTCTCCTCACTCCCTCCCCCTACTTCCTCCAGCTCTTCACAAGATTGCTGCATGCTAGAACAAGACATTTTATGAGAAATGGGAAAAAAATATAGGAAAAGGACTTGTGCAAAAAAGTTCTGGTACGAGCATGACGAGGTAGAAACTGGGCATGTGCAAAGACATCACAGCACTTTCACCTCACTTCAGTACTGCCATTTCCAGCCACAACAGCAGCACTCCAGGCTAAATGTCCCATGGCAGAGTGCCTCAAGCAGGCAATGCTCAGCTTTCCCACCCTGCATCTTCTGCCTCTCTTCCCCCAGTTTGTATACCCCTCTCCAACCACATGGCAAAAACTTTGCCAGCAGTGTTCTCCCTTCCCTTTCCAGTCCTCCTGTGTTACACTAAGCTCAAGACTAGGCCTAAGGAGAGTCTGGACTGGCAGGATGGAGGATGGTAAGAGAAGAAAAACAAATCAGGACAGAAGATGCAGTTTCAGAATAATTTCTATAGGTACAGAACAATATACACACACATATATCTGTGTATATACACGTGGACCTCACACAGAGAGAAATGAGAACTGCAAACAGCAATTTTTTTATAGTATCCTACTACTATCCCATCTTACTCTGCCTTCTAATATATAATATAAAATGTATAGTATTTTTATAGCATATATAAATTACAGAATGTAATTAGCCCAGCATGTCATTTGACCTCTAATGTTTTCTTTCTTTAAATACTTTCACTATTTCAGCATTTTGCAGAGTCAGGAATAGAGCCCAAACCTCAAAAGTCTCCTTGCAGTTCTCTGCATTAGGACACATTATACCCAGTAAGTCATTAAGTACTGAATAAAACAACACTTACCCTGAGTCTAACACACCCTCGGCGTGAGCCTCTCATCATTTTGTCTTTTGACTGAAACAGAAAAAAACCCCAGATCAGTGGGTTAACAAATACAGTAAGAAGAAAGTTATTCAAACCAACAAATAAAGAGTAAAGCACTTATGCATCATGTTTAGTGACTGATTAAACAAGATGCAGTTTCTGTTACAAAATAGGTTGGTTACCACCACCATGGTATGGAAAATGAAGCCTTCAAAAAACAAGAATACAATATCCAGCTTTAAGAAGTTTTCTAAACACCTTCAAGCAATACTTGTGAGATGAAATCCATACCTTTATAGAAAGCAAAATGAAAGGAAGAAGAAAGGACTTGAGAAATATTAAAAATCAGCAGTATGCTGGTTCACATCTTCCTCCTTTCTCTCCTACTTTCAGGAAAGTGTCCATAAAACATTTTTTTTACTACCCTCACACATACTTCCTGCTTTTCAATGATAAATTACTTGCTATTGTAGTCTTATCTGAAAGGTAGTCTTGTCTAATAAAACCATTTCTCTCTTGCCATCCAAATATTCAAACTACATGCTTTCAGGTCAGGAAAACAACTGTCACTGGTGTCTTATGATCAGATTCTCTTGCTGTCATCTTCTGAAATACCCACTTCTTTCCAGCAGTGTATCAATCACATCAAGACAATATATTGATGGAATATATTGATATATATATATCACCAAACCTATTTTCACTGAAGCAATTAGACAATAAAATCATGCTGACATTAAGGGGAAAAAAAAAGGACAAGAAGTATCAGTCTTAAGAGTAACAAATTATTCTTCATCTACATGTTTTAGATATAGCTGCAAGGAAAGAATGAAGCAGTCCTAGCAAGTCCTTTTCACTAAGGATAATGTAAAAGAACAGCACTTGAGGCATCAAATAATGTTTTAGCTGACCTCTCATTCACTTCAGGCTCCAATTTATCAGAGCTGTCTTCTGAGTGTTAGAAGCCATCAGTATTAATCTACTTGTTTTCTTATCAGCATATGTTAGCTGGTCAAAGTGAAATGGAAGCAAAGATCAGCAGTGCTTCTGTAATGTATTCTATAGATACATCATTTCTTTTTAGACAACAAGTACTTAGGGAACACTTTTTGAAGCATTGTTTTGCTTTGGTCTTTTTTTTTAAACCTCAAACTCAAGAGAGGATCTAGTTACAAAGTTTCTCCAACAATTTCCTATGAGAAATTGTGTACATTTGGGACATAGCTCACTAGAGTATGCTTTTATTTTTTATATTCACTGCCTTGAGAGTTCTCCTAAAATGGGAGGACACTTCTGAGAGCTTATCACTCCCTCTGGTGGTTTCTGGAAGAAATATTGGCATAGTCTGAGCAGGAAAGAAAATACCTGGACTTGAGGCTGCAATAGTGCAGCAGCTGCAAGGACCTGACCAGGTGTGAGTGCCTGGACCCCCCGAGCCAGGCAAAGCCCTCCCAGCCCCCTGTGCTGGGCAGGGCACAGAACCAGAGCAGACAAACAGCAAAGGCAGCAGAAGAGACTGGTCTGGTTGGGTTTAGACCCCTTAGAGACACGCAGGGAATTTGAGGGCTTGTCCCAATGCAAGGGAGAGCAGAATCCCAACAACCCCCATTTCCACTGACCATCAACTCAGCTGCCAAAGATACAGTAAAAGCCTCCCTTTTTCTTGTCCACCACTTTTTAATGGAATGGAAATTAAGTTTAAACATTATAATGTTCTTAGTCTGCAAAAAAGAATCACAAGATAAGTAACAGGTCAGAGTGTGGGCCTGTACACCTATAATTTCACCATCTTCTGACAGAGCATTACTTGGTTAATACCAATTATAAGAAAGCACTAAATTGAATTCATCCTACCTAAGTGCAATAAAGCATCCATCATTCCAGTATCTGAATTCCCTGAGCTCCAGAGCACACAGCTGCCATCACACACAGTGCTGGATTCTCTCACTGGCAGACAGCAAACCTTCCACTGCTGCTGCAGGACAGTACTTTAAAACACAATTCAACTGACATTTTAGATTTTGTCCCCTCCCTAACTAAGATTTTAGAAAAATGTAACTCAAATACTTCCAGCTTCTCCTTATTATTCTTTGGCTGAAATTAGGTTATCCAATATATCCTATTAAAAATAAAGCCATCCCGTGACTGTTTTGAGGAATGGTTCCATTTCACTGAACAAAAACTCACACAGCAGAAAGACAGTTCTAAACGGCTTATAAAAAAGGCCACATTTTACTTTTTCTTTTATATTTTAAATTTTAATATGCAGCTATCTTTTTCAATGCTCAGTTTTATAACCGAACAAAATTACATTTTCCATAAGCTTTCAATACACACTGTACTGATCGTGATGATAAAGGACTTGAACAGGTTAGAAGCAGACAGCAATATGAGACAAATTTCAGCTGAAACTGAAATAAAAATCTGTAAAAATGAATAAAGCTATAGAGTATTACTGCAGGGTGAATTTAGGTATCTCCCAAAAAGATGTGGCCTTTGTTGGTTTCTCTTTTACACCCACACAGCCAAGTTGATCACATAAAGAACTGATCTAACACAAGGCATGTCAGGCATTTCAGGTAACCTACAACTTCTTCAGAGAAACGAAAATAATGATTTGGCCTATTTAAAGAAAACAAAACAAAATCAGAATCCTAACCCAAGCCCCAAAGACCCCCAGCCCTCCCTCATCTTTAGCAGTACTACTATTTCGTTTGAGTTTTAGCTGTTGCATGCAAAGTTTAAGGTTTCAAATAAAACCCAGCTGCTCTTTGCCTCCAGAAGTTCTCAGGCACGAGTTCTGCTTGAGCAGGAGGGCACAGAACTTGGAGAGGTGCATTTCTGACTCACTCAGTGCTGTCATGGAAATCCCTAACATAAGTACACAGATGAGCAAAACCACTTGGGACATTTATTTCCTGTTAGGGATGAAAAACCTGGAACAAGCTGTATCTATAAACAGTAATCTTTGCAATTTATCTACATCTATAAGAGAAGCTTAAATTTGGATCACTTTCCAAAACAGTAATTTTTCTCATCAAATCCTAAGGCAACGCTCATTTTTACAGCAGAAACAGACCTCAACAATTTAAAGACTTTACAGGCTGTTCCCAGCCCACCATTCCTCCAGCTCCTTTGCAAGGCACATGCCAGTCTTGGAGGAGAAGCTCCCTGAGCTCAGGGACAGCATCTCACAGCCCTGTGGCTGTGCAGCTAAAGCTGGGACTTTTTGTGGGTGCAAACAGGAGATAAAACACTGCAGCAACAGCTGATGAGCCACTGGGGCTCATCTAACCCAAGCATATACCAGGATTATGTGAAATAGGTAAGGCAACATTTTATAGGTGCTGGCACAGAAAAGCATTACACTTCTTTAGAGACTCCTATGAGAAATTAATACATGTGAGGCCTTAACTGGATCAAGGTATAAAAGGCACAGCACAGTCCTGGAACCCTCCTTTCAGCCTCTTCCCCAAAAATGCACAGCTGCAGACTAAACTGCATATAGCTGCAACCTTACTACTAAAGAGGAGTCAACTACTTAAATTATAATCCTGTAACAGTTCATTCAGTGCATCAAAACCTATGATACAAAGTGTAAACTATATACAAAATTCAACTTAGTGTTGTATAATAACCAAAAATATTTTTTTATCCCATAAATCCAGAATTATTTTTATTACTACAAGCTCACTTACAGTTTTGTCTGTTTTTAATAGACTCACTGAGTTGTTTTCAGGGCATGTGACAGACCATAAGAAAAAAGTGTGATTTCATCTGAGGATGGAAAACAGAGACCTCAGAGGGAACGTTTATGCAAAAGCAGATGTGGGTTTTTTCCTGTTTTCCTGGGATTTTTGAACACAGCTGATGATTGAGAAACTGTATTTGGAAGAAGTATTCAACTGAAAGTCTCTACCATGGGGCCACTGAGCCATGACTGCAGCTTCAGAGGTATGGTTTGCAATCAAGTCAACCAACCAGGCTTGTTTCCAGTTTACCACCAAAGATTCATAAAACTGCTCCGAAATTTGAGTCCCCCTCCTCAACAGCTGGGTGATACAACCCACAAGCAGTTCTTCAATACAACCAGCATTAAAATTGCTAACTATTTGTAGTCTTGAAAAACATGAGGGGGAAGATATTTTTATACTGCTGCAACTACTTTTCCTAACAACTGATTTCACACAGCTCTTGCTCCTGAAAGCAATCGACCAGCAAATGTTTTAAAAGTATTTTGATGGAATGATGAACAGAAGCACAGCACTTAAATCCATTCTTTAGGCATTCACTGGTGCAAAAAACATTAAGATGGGAGGCTCCCCAGTTTGGTTTCAGGATCACACAATACGGAGCTGTCATACACAACATTTTTTTCTGGCAGCCTTCATTCACTGTGCAAGGCAATTCTTTAAGCCTGCAACATTTCAAATAGTTCTACTTTCAATACCACCAAATGTCAAATATCCACAAAGTTTTAAATACTTTAAGGAACTGACCTTCCTCTGGCGCTGTTTTTAGCACTGTTTGCACAGCTATGCCAGTTCTTTCAATTTATAATACAATTTAAATATTTATTTAAAGAGTACACTTGAAGCTAGGATTTAAATCAGATTTTCAAACCTGAGTGGTTCTCTGGATTATTTCTACAGTATTCCCAAGGGTTATCAAGGCTATAGCTGATGTGTATTTAAGACAGCACTTCTGCCAGAAAACACAAACAAAAAGCAAATTGCATTCAATTCCCCCTTCCTCCTTGACCATTTCTTTGTCTTCATGCTCTCTTCCCAGCATAATGTCAACACACGTTTCTACACTGTCATGCACAAGACAAACAACAGAACAAATTCAGCTGAAAAAATAAACTAGCACAAAGCTATTTTTCATCTGGAATCCAGCTCATGGAACAACTTTACAGTTTCTGTACCAGCAGAAGGCAGGAATGAGCCACGTCAAGACTTGTCTGCTAAATATTTCAGTGAACCCAACAACACACTGAAACCCCACAATGCTTCAGTAACTTATATATATAAGTTATTACTTTAAGAGAAAACATTGAAACATGGGTAGAGTCACAAATCCAAGAATACTGAGGGGAAAAAAAATTAAATCTCAGGCCATTGGTCAAACTGATCCAAAATGGCAATATTGGCACATGTCATTTAAATCATATTTTGCTAGGAAAAAAAAAAAAAAGTGGCCATTTACTTATATCAGACAATCATTTATTTAAGCAAAACCATGTGAAAAGAATATCTGGATGACAAGTCCAGATCATGCTCTCTAAAGTACAGAATTCATAAGTAACCACACAAAAGTAATTATAAGCAAAATTGAGGATGAATATTTCAATTCTGAACAAGGAAAGGAAAAAAAATTCCTGGACTATAGAAGTGCAAAAAATAAAGCCAACAATTTGGTAAGCTGGGTAAAAGGCCTTTGTAAAACACCTTGTAAATGCACGTGGACAAGATTCACATTCACACAAGCAAGTAGTACTACTATTGTTCACTGCAATACAAGTACAGAGGATGGAACACACAAACAAAAACAGAAATAAATGTGACCATTAAATTTTAAAAATTTTTCCTGATTCTAACTTGATGTAAAATCTTTTCGCTTACTTCTTTAAAGTTCTAATCATTCCAGAAATGGAATTTCATTGAATTCATTTGCTTCTGATGTATCCAAAACATACTTAGGTTAACAGCTATTCATTCCACCAAAAGACAAAGCATAACATTTTTTTCCCCCCAGGGTGCAGACTATTGCACACTAATTCTGTTTGAATGTTTATTTCACATTAAGGGTGCTTTTCTGCAGTCTATTTTAAGTAACTACCAAGGAGGGCTAAGTACAAGAGTGCAAAGACACACCCATGAGGAAACAAGTTTGGCTCAGGCTCTAATGGAAAGTTCAGCTGCATCAGGAGTTATTTGCCTGCAGTTTTCCACAGCTCCCCAGCCAAAGGTTAACAGGCTGTGGGATCTGCTGGAGAAAGTGTCTCCTTTCTGCAGAACTTACTGGATTGCAACAGGCTGAGGAGCCTGGAGAGATGATGAGCAGGTACAGGCTGATCAGGTACCTGTAATCCCTCGTATCAACAAAACTGCTTCCAGACCTTGTGTCCAGACAGCCGGGCTGAACCCACCCCAGCCCACCCCAGCCATGCACCACACTGCTGGGAGGGGCCGGATTGAGGCTCAAACACCAACCCAGCCTCACTCACCCAGGCAGAGCGAGGCAACTCCACTGCTGCAGCCTGAAAGGGGCTCAGAGGGAGTTCCACAGCCCTGTGTACCTGATCACACAGTTCCTTCCAAACACAAGGCTGCCTGTGCAGAGCACAACAGCCCAGTCCCCCATACAAATAAAACCCCCAACCTGCCAACGTTTCAAATTAACGCTGTTTATGAGCCTCATAAACTACCAGTCAGGAGTTACTACTCCAACACTAAAGCTGAAGCAGTGTCCTACCACCTTCCCAGTGGCAGGACTGGTTCTTGAGAGGTGTGTGATCAGCTGGGACGAGATCTGAGTTATCCCTCAAACACTGCTCCCGCTGACCCTGCTGCCCTGGGAGCAACCATGCCAGCACACATGGAGAGGAGGGCGTCCCAAAGGACCAGATCTTTTGGCAGGCAGGTTTAGCATGACACAGCCTTAGGTAAGAGAATGAATTCAGATTGTCTGGAGAACGGCCTAGAGAGCACTTCAGAGATGTATGTGCAGAAAGACAGCTCATGGATGGGAAGGGCATTCTGAAGGAAATGATAACTGCAGCCACTTGTTAGTGGTGAAGGTACATAAAGGAGAGAACATGATTTTATTCCTTGAACCCAGATTGAACTTTTTTAGGATAGGTAGTTAAAAAAAGGGCTTTTAAATTTTAAAATTAAAATTTGTTACACAAACAGAGACCATAATAAATTATACAAAATAAAAGTGTAATGTATGTGTAGAGGTACCCAGTCACAGGAAATCATTAAATAATATGATTATATTAAAAAGCTGAAGACCATAGGATGAAAGTGCAATATCCAGAATTATAATTATACACACTAGTCATCAGTAAATGTTTCTATTTCTGTAGCTGAGCATTAAATGACTTAGCCCCTTGGACTGCTACTTAGACCACACTGACTAATTCATCTCTGTCAAGCAGCTGACATTTGAAGAGCCACTAAACAGCAACTATTAAAGCCCTTCCATTTCTCCATCCACATCCCAGGTGAGAGATTTCGAACCCACACGAACAAAATTGAGATCCTGTGACTGTTCTATGGCAAGAGCATTATCCCCTGAGTCTGGGGAGAGAAGCTCTCTCCCAGTATGATGGAAATCCAGATTTAGGGAAAAAAAAATTATATGCAATGCTTCTGTATGAATAAAGCTTCACAGACAATGTGATATGTCAAGTTATTTGCCGTAAATCTAACACAACTTACTACGGGTTTAATTTGTATGTGTTTTATTCAGCCTGATACACTAATTGCTCCATGAGAAGAAAACTTTGGTGCATGGATGCAGTTCACCCAGTGAGCCTTCAGATTTCGGGGTGCATCCTTGAAAAAAAAATTATTTCGTACCATTAAAATACTTATAAGTTATGTAAAGATATAAATAAGGAAGGTGAACAAGCCAGCAAGGCAGGATCTGACTGGGGTTATGGGAAAAAAAAAAGTTAAGGAAATCATCACTGCTTCTCAACACACTGCAGTTAAAAAGTTCGTGCCGGGAAGTGGGAAGTCCTGAACGGAAACGGGAAAGTCGATGCGGCTCTGGGAAGCACCTGCCGGGCGGCAGCGAGCCCGCCAAGCGCGGCGGTAGCGCACTGCGAGCCGAGGGAACGAAGCGCCGGGCGCGGCTGGGCGCGCACGGCCCCGGGAAGGCGGCACCGCCCCGGGCCCGCCGGCCGGGCTGAGCCCCCAGATCGGAGCCAGAGAGAGTTCCCGCTGGACAGGGCGGGGAGCGCCGGGGCAGCGGGGCCCGGCAGCGCGCGGCCAGCACCGAGCAAGGCTCCAGGACAGGGGGAGTCGCGGGCCGCCCCCGGAGGGTGCGCGGCTCCGGAGCTGCCGGGAGAGCCCGGGCGGGTCCCGCGGCCGCTCCCGCCGGCGGCACCGCCCGCCGCCAACAACAACAGCGCCGCTCGCCCCCGCCGCTCCATCTCCCCGCAGCGCCGCCCCATTGGCTGCTCCCGCCGCCTCCTCCCTCCCCATTGGCCGGGCCCGCCGCCTCCTCCTTCCCCATTGGCCGCCCGGGAGCCCGCACGCCTCGAGTCCCCTCCCCGCCCCCACCCTGCGCCTCAGCCGGTCCCCGGCGCCTCCTCGCCCGCCCGGCCCGCCCGCCGCCCCTCACCGTGTAGTAGGAGAGCAGCCCGGCGTTGTAGTCCAGCACGAACCAGCGGTACTGCCAGCCCTTCATCACATTGGTCCATTTGCTCAGGGGGCCCTCCATGATAGACGCCATCTTAGCACCGGACCGGCACCGCCGCGCACGCCGCGCGCTCGGTGAGGGGAGCGGGGGAGAGACTCGGCGGCGGCCGGGCGGGGAGGGGCGGGGCACGCAGCGAGGGGGCGGGGACACGGGGCTACTCTGCCCCGGGGGGCGGCGTTTGCGCGCGCAGCGGGGCGGGGCCGTGAGGCGCGCCGGGGCGTGAGGGGAGCGGAGCGGAGCGGAGCGCGGCGGGGGCGGCCGCGGTGTCCGGAGAGTTGGAGTTAGGGATACAAGGATTGAGGGCGCTGCCTGAGGGATTCCATCCCCGCGGCTTCTCCTCACGGCCCCGGGGGAGGCAGAGGGCGAGGCGCGGGAGAGGGTTGTGAGGCGGTGCGATGAGGGCACGGCGCGCTGGCGCTGTGGAGTGTGAGGGCGGCAGGGCGTCATCCTGTCCGCTAAAGCACTTCGGAACCTTTTGGTTCCTCTCAGAAACACTTGGCACCGCTTGGAAGCTTTGAGCATCTCTCGCTGTTGCACTTGTCCCTCTGCCTCTCGGCTTTTTGCATGTCTAAAGTGCCTTAAGTGCTAAACCAAAGCGGGTTTAGCAATAGAGACCGAGGGCATTTCAAAGTGCTCCACGTCCACAGTGTCTAAAACACATTCACGACTCGAGATGACCTTTAAAAGGTAAGGCTTCAGGGTGACACAGCTTTCCTGTGAACTGATCCAAGAATGTGGAATGAATTCCCCAGGAGCTACGGACAATTGCAAATCTGTTGTTCAGCAGAAGGCATGGGTTTGGCACTGATCCCCTCTGATATAAGTATAGAACTTGAGCTGTGCTTTAACATGAAAACTTCAAAAGACTCGTAGGCATACTCATGATCCTTCCTAGGGATTAACAATAAAGCAGAAGTACTGCTTTCACCATGAGATTTGTGTTTCTCATGCAGTCTTTAGTGTATTCATTAGTAATTTGTAGCCCTTTTTATTCTTTTACTGTTTCACTGCCTTTATAGTCGGGCTGAAGTAGGTTTAGTGTCTCACAACACTGCAACTTTATACTAATTTAAACATAATTTAATAGAAGATCACTCCTTTAGTGAAAAAGAATCACTCAAAGGCAGTGTGTTTGGTTTTAGGAAATAAATATTCCAGATTTCTAATTGTCTCCCCATTTCACATGTCACATTGTACACTAGTTTGTCACCAATGGGAATTTGGAGCACTGATACTCCTTGGAGTCACCTGGTGGTGTGTTTATGCGTGTGTTACCAGTTTAAGGTACCTAATGCATAATCTAGTTTTGAAATCTGGCTTGTTAATTTAGACAACATTCTTTTTCAAGCTGCATATGACCTTAGTAGTCTGTTTTTGTTCTTTAGTTTCACTGACTAAACAAAGCGGGGCTGCCTAGAGATTATACCCAGGCAAGCAAAACAGAAAACATCAGATGGTGCCAGAACATTACTAGTGCTGCCAGTTAAAGCTGTAGCTGGACTGGAGCTTTATCATCTCAGATCACTCCTTTGGCTCTATTATGCCACAGAAATTGAAACAATGCAAAGAACTCATGAAAAAAAAAAAAAGCCCTCTTGGCTTAACCCTGAAAAACTTGTGTGTAGGCAGAGCATCCGCAATGGGAAATTCTCCACAGAAGAGCTTTTTATTTACCTTGGTTTGCCAGGGGCTGAATTTCCTGAGCTTTGGTCTACACTGAATATCTTAGTAGTTCTTTGTTCTTTTGACTATTTTTTGGGGGGAAATGTGACAATGACTTATATCCACCAGAAAAACCATGTATTTTAGATATCTCATTTTAGCTAAAAGTTTAGAGTAGGAAAATTTGTGCTAAAAAGTATGAGGGGAATTCAGCTCAAGGTTTTGTTTAGAAATGTGGTGTGGATAGTCTCTTCAAGTAATTTGGCAGAGATCAGAGAATCATTGTTTTTCAGAAAGCCCTGCACAAATTGAAATAAATACATTTGAAATGACAGTCTTTGAGGATCCAGGGTATATCATCCAGGTTTATGCACTTTCATGCCAGGATGCTCTGTCTTCTGTGTCTGTCAGATAACTCCCCTATATTGAACATGGATGATGAGGGCACTACTGAAGGATTTAGGATGAACTACTTAGATCCTTCTGATAAAGATTCTTGGGGCCTATTCAAATTCTGTTCAAACATTTTGGTTCATTCAAACAAATCAATAAACTGAAATCAGCCACAACTGTGCCATAATCTCTTTTATATCCTTTGTATTTTAAATCATTAGCATCAATGATTTTGAACTAAAAATGGCTTAAAATAGAAGTTAGTGAGTAATTTAATAGAAGAATTTAGTTAGCTTTAACATGTTCTGTCTGAATTCCATCTGGATCAGTTACAAAGAGCTGTTATTTTCTGTACTTATAGACAGTTTTATTGTGATGTTCTCCATATTTTACACAACTTAACTCAGACTGGAGTGTCATCCTCTGTAACATTTAGTACTGACTGTCATCTGAAAGAATAATGTACTACAGAGGGAACAGAACTGGGCTGAAGGCAGCAGCTGTTACCTTGTGCTGCCTTTGTTTCATGCACTGCTCCATCAGCTGAAAATCTTGTCCACTTTCTTGTCCATTCTTGTCCCAGCCACACACACATTTCCTGACCATGAAGTGGCTTCCAGGGAACTCAGACTGTCCCAGCAGGAATGAAGGGGGAAACCTCAGATATACCCAGTCATTCCTGTGTCTTCCAGGACATCCCAATTTGTACCCTACTTTAAAAAATTTCTCTATGTTATTTTCCTTTGACCAAGCTGTCCGGTAAATTACATTTTTGCCCATTAGAGTTTAAATCTGCATGGTTTCTAGCTAAAAGGAAGACTGTGCTGATCAGAGTAAATACCAGTGAAGGACCAGGGCAGACAATGGAAGCAAGAGAACACTGGAAGTCTGATTCTTTAAGAGGAAAATGCTTTTCTGTTGTAAATTTTGCTGAAGTTATGGCTGAACTCAGAAGAACCTCAGTGATGAAGTTGTGGCTTGTGGGTTTCCTTCAGGGTGTCTGGGAGTGTGACTGGCAGCAGTGAAAGTGGCTTTTGGTTCTCCCAACAGCTGCAATTGCTTGGGGTTCTGAGGAACATAAGGAAAGCATTTGAGAAGAGAAAAGAACCCATTTTGTTTCAGTTTCTTTTCCAACTTCAGAAATGTGCTGGTTTAGTTTAATTTTGTATTGCTTGTCCTGTAAGTTCACTGTGTCAACTACTGATAATGTAATCATCATAATTAAGAATTTATGTTTTAGCCTGATAATGGATGATTATTTTTTCACTTGTTGATAGCAAGTAATGTATTTTATTTGTACCTTCAGGGAAACATTCCCTCCATTTTATTTTTACGGGTAACACATGCAGAAATAAACTACAGTCAAGTAGAAGATGGAGCATTCTGTGTCATCTTCAGTCTCCAGCTACTGTCCTTTACAGGTATTTTCCAGTCCCTCTGTGCACATCCCAACTGCACTAAGAATAGGAGCACTGTCAGAGCCAAAAATATAAACATTTTTATTTTATTTCTTCAGAATTATGTTTGGCTTAGGGGATTACAGACAGGAAGATAGATGGGAGAGAATCACCTTCACCCTACAAGCAGTCATTCTTCGAAGAGGATAATTAAATCAAGTATGACAGTAAGTGCCATTGTAAGTAGATTTTCTGAATAGATTTATTATACTGTAGCTGGTTTTAATACAAATGTTTATGAAAAAATCAACAAGACAGTGGAAGGAGGAGAGTAGTTGGCTTCTGAGGAAAACAAATGATTCTCTTGGGCCTTTCTTACCAGTTCCTCAATGATTCTATGAAATAAAAGCCATTAGCAATACATTTCCCCAATTCTGTCCATTTTAAGCTAGTTTTTCTCTGATTTTAATGAATTGTCATAAATTCCTCTAGGTCAGGGATGAGAAATGTCATTGAGGCCTAAGCAGACCTTTCTGAGTCTTCTAAATGACTCCATATTAGCATATTCTGGAAAAAATCAAATTACAGCAGGTTGTATGGGAATCAAGTCATCAAGTCTCAGAATCCCTGTTCTGTTTCTGCTTATTGCTTATGGCTGTGTTTGGTGTAAGTTCACAAGAGAAGGGGCTTTTCTCTTTGAACATTAGCTCTGCCTTCCTACAGAATCTCAGCCTTCCATGGTGCATCTAGAGCTGGACCAGAGAGCACTGGAGTACTGGAGCCAGTTCCCCAAAACCCATGGAATGCATTCAGCCAAACTGCGGTGTCCTTTAAGTCAGGGCTGAAAACTCTCTCTTGCATTCAAGATAGAGATGAGGCTGAAACTCAGATTTATTCTGTGTGCAGTTATTTAATCCTCTCTAGCGCTGCCTGTCAGAGGGATGATGCAGCAAAGACGCAGCTGACTCACCTCGCTGGCACCGACACTTGGCAGGACTGGGAGGAGTTTGTCAGATGTTATTGCAGTGCCTTAAAAACAGGGTGGGGAGGTGCTCAGTTAAGCAACTCCAGTGACTCACCTAATGGCTAAATCCTGTTACAAGGTCTACAGAGAAACACATTTTAAGGACATCATAAATTGGAATAGCTTTGAAACAGTAACAAAACTTAAATTTTGGTGTGGTCTCAAGAGTAAATTCAGGTTTTGCAGGACAGTTTGACGTAACGTTATCTTGGAGTTGCAGGAGTGTAGATTGATGCTTCAGGACTCAACATCTCTTCAAGAAGTACATTTCTGGGCTTGTTGAGGGGCTTGGCTGTTAAGAAGTGTGATTATCTTGTGCACTTACTTTACTCAGAGGACAAAGAATTCCTCCCACATATCCTGATCTTCAGTGTTCTGAGAGGAAGGCATTAATAGCAGTAAAAAATTAATGGAGAAAGCACCTTCTAACAAATTCTGTACCTTAAACATAGTATAAATCTAATACAAAATAATTTTAAAAATTTACCTAGCCTTTATACTGAAGAAATAGTTTTACAGGCTATTTTCCATCTCTACATTGGCTGAGCTCTGGTAATCTGAAAATCAATCTGGCAAGTAGAAAAATGCTCGAATGAATTTGGATGAACAATTCATTGTAATCTTTGTATTATTTTATTATAAAACTTACAATATTATAATTTACTCTTGAGATCAACAGGCCATGGACATTCTAAAATTCAGGGTGGACAGGGTGCTGGGCCATATTGTCTAGCCTGTACTTCTGGCAAGAAAGAATGAACCATATTATCCTCAAGGATAATATGGTAATTCCAACCTGGTATTCTATGAATCTGTGATTCTTTGCTGAGTATAGGAGTTTAGAATTCACAGCATGCTGAATCCCATTTCATACTCCTAATGCATTGCTTATGGGTAATGTCTCATCATTTGATTTAAACATCTTATCATCCTCTGGGCAGAATGTATTTAAAATTTAATGCAGAAGTCCCTGCTATTTTCTCAACCACAAGTAAGTCATTCCTACTTTAGCCTCCACAGAGACTTTGAAAAGATACAGAGGAATGCTGCTCAACTGGAATGTTTCCTTCATTGCAGCTGTGGTATGCAGCCCACTGCTACAAAAAGGCAAATAAGCATAATCTCTTTTGCCAAAGCTTTCTCACCATCACCTTTTTCATGGTGTTTGCCCTAGTAATATGTTTCAAGTAAGGTTACTTGCTCTTTGTAGTCAGTTTAGCAAGAATGCAATACATCCATCATCATCTTCTCACAAAATTTAGACTTCCAGTAGAGTTTGATGTGTAGCAAATTTAGCAAGGGAAAAGATAAGAACTCAGTATCTTAGAATATCGTCCCTAATCATAAGGATTATATGCTGTGTTTATTTTCAGTTAAGGAGTGTTTGTTTTTCTTTATACTCTGTATTTATTTGTTATTAATAGGTACAGCTATATCAAAGGTAGTATTGAAAACTAATGTTCATGCATTCAAGTAGGTTCCAAAATATATGCATATTTTTTGGCTGTTATGAGCATTATCCACACTCAGTGGTACAAATTCATGGTAAAATCTGGAAGAAAAATATCTTTTTCCCTATCTTGCCCCTCCCCCCCCCCTTTTTTTTTTTTTTTAGGTAAATAACAGACATCTGACTGTGGTAATTTTTAGGGTATTAAATAGGTGATGAAAGGAAGGATAAAAATATAGTCAAGGAGACCTAGAGCTGAGCAATCCATCATAATACACAAGTACAATGTGTGCCTTTATTGCTCATTTAATTTCTGTAACTAGAAATATGAAAAGGGTATCTGTTAAAACTAAGTTTCCATTGTGTCAATGTAGAATCAGTTTCTGTCTCCCCTACATTTTCTTCTGGAATTTAAAGTAGAATAATTTTTCTTGAGTTCTAGCATCACTCCCAGGGATTTGTATGTAGGAGGAGTCCATGAACAGTTTAATACTGCCCTGATTTTGGGATGCCAAAAAGATTTTTCTTTAGGGTTACTGTTTCTTGTGTAAGAATGAGAGACAAAACTAGCAAAGTTTATCCTACCAAAAACTGGAGGTTTTTTCTTCTTATCTGAGAATGAAAAAATCCTTTTTCATGCCTGCTTAAAGGATTTGCTTTCTCCTTGTTCTGATGAAAGGAAAAATGCAGAAATTATTTTTTTCATCCTATTCAATTTTTTTCTCTTTCTCTTCCATGAGAAACGAAAAAAGAAGGGGAAAACTAATTTAGTAGAAGACAAATAAGTAACTACCAGAATAAGCAGAATAAACTCAAATTGCTCCCAAAAAATCATGATGTGCACTTGGACCAGGATTTAGAAAGCAGATGGGTGCTTTGCTACTGTGTGAGCTCTCAGGAGCTGTCAGGAGAATATTCCATTTCTGTGAACTCCAGACTCGTGCAGAATGCAGCTACATCAGCTCTCCAGATGAAGTGAGACTTCAGTTCAGAGCAGCACCTCCTGCAGCTCCATCAGCTTGCTATGAGCAGGAGGAAAGCCAGGTTCAAGGATCAGGGAAAGCCCTTGCACAGCCTGGTGAGGTTTCAGTCTTGGTAGGATGAAGACAAAAGCCTCAGACATATTATTGGATACCTTAAGCTGCTGTCTAAAGTAAAAACCACTCACAAGAATTAACTGCAGCTCAGGTGACTTCTGAACTGTAAATCATTGGAAGTTTGGGAAGTACACCAGAGCAGTCTCACTACATTTTCCACTCCTACCATTTTCCATTGCTATTGGCTATTGCCACTGCTGGAGACAGGACATTGAGCTGTTTAGACCTTTCTTCTGAGCCATTACTGCTATTTTTATATAATATTCTTATTTTCATTTAGGGACTTGTTTTCACTGAGAGACTCTAACTATTATTTCAAGTAAAGTTTTGGATTGTCAAGGCTTTTTCAGTAAAAACAGTGGGATTTCTGTGGAATCTTTAATAATATCGTAGCCTAATTTTTGCATCTTAGTAGTCAGATCTTACTTTGCCCCTTCTCCAACATGAGCAGTTTTGCTGATTTTTGCTGAAGCTGAACTGTTGAAATACACCCAGATGTCATGGACTAAAACAAAGGAAATCCTACTCAGCTCTTAGGCAGCAGCACACACAGGGCAGCTCTGTTACTCACTTTGTAAGCCAAGAAAATCCAGGCCTTGTTGCATCTGTTTGCTTCCAAGTTTCAAAAGTTCAGTCTGTTAACTTCTCAGTGCCCCAATAAACTATTGCAGCAGCAACTGCAATGTAACTTCTAAGAAAATCCTACAATAACATTAATATTAAAATCTCTAAGTGCTACTGGAGTTAACAAAATTCACTGGACAACTGACAAAATGGAGAGTTACATAATTTGCTTTCCATTGCCCAAGAGATTTATTTTTGAAAATAAGCTTGTAAGGAATGTACTTACAAGGAAATCTAACAATAAAAAGAGTCTGCAGTGTATAGTGGAACTTTGATTTGCATTGCATAAGCTGATGTTGGTAATATTTAGGACATTGTAGTTTCTTCCAGTGGTGTGTTCATTTGAAGTATATACAATAAATAACTTGTTCTAATTTACTGGTCAACTGTGCAATATAGTTAGGAGGTTAGCAGCCTTGAGCCTTTGGAAATAAGTTACCAGCAAAGAAAAGCACAAGTTTAATTGGGTGTTTCCACTCCAGGCCAAACAGCCCAAACGTTGTTCACACTTTTGTGTTCCTTTGGTGTTGATGTAGTTACATGTACATAATCAAGAGCAAAAATTATTGCACTGACCTAGAGATTAAAGCATGTAACTACCCAGTTAAGCTCTGCTATTCATAATGCATAAGCAAAAGAGGAGGATCTGAGTGTATCATTAGCATTACACTCTCTGGTTTATGTTTCTAGTCTGACAAATAGAAGACAGATACAGCTCTTCTCAATACAGCTAAACTGGTAGCAAATGAGCTGTTGTCTTACCTGTCTTTCAGATTTTGGCTTACATATCTGTCAGTTTTCAACCAAATAAAATCCTACACAGAGTTTTCCCTGATCCAGCTGTCCCTTACATACTGATAACATTAACCCATCTGTCTGGTAAAATATTACATCTATTTGGCTGCATGCTTTTGAATGAGAATTTAATCTGCTAAGTATCAGCAGTAATGTCTTACATGTAATTGCTACAGTCCCTGCATTACATTTACTCATTGCACAGAATTTCTAAAACACAGAGACATCAATTTTGGTAATGGACCAATCTTACACCCTTTGTCTTGACTTTGGAGTTAACTTACAATTTCTTTGTGTGTTTTAGCTTGAAACTTCTACACCCACAAATCCTTAACTGTAGTACTGTAGTACTACTGAAATGTAGTGCATTTCAGGGGATAATCAGTGCTGTGTCAGCTGCTGCAGTGTGAGGATAGGTAATACCCTGCAGTGTGTCTGATCTCAGTGGTGCTTGGCTGACTGAAGTGATGGCTGTCATTTCTGTTCCCAGCAGCAACATGGGCAGATTCTGTACTGTGAGTGCTCAGACTGTGTAATTACTTTTTGGAAATGTTCAAATTTTTTTATGCACACCGAAACTGCAGTATGCAATCTGCCATTGTCTGGGTTTTTTGAATATATTTAAAAGTCCTGTGTCAGGATTCCTCATGTTAAGAAATTCAGACACCTAGATACAGAGTCTGGGGAGCTGGACAGATTAATAGATTTATGTGTGTACACAGATATGTGTGTGTGTGCCCTCAGGAAAAAAATCCAGGTGTCAGAAAATGGCCTTTATGGGAAAATCAAGACATATGGTAGCTTCGAATCAGGTTTACTTTACAGTGAAGGCATTGCCTAAGGCATAATAATGCCTGCAGGAACAATGCCTCCACTTAGGCAAGCTATGGGCAGGGAGTCCTGTGGAAAAGCTAGGAATATCACAAGCTGGGGAGAGCTCTCTAGTGCCATGTATCAGAGTGTATAAATGGGAAATCAATACACTTCATATTCCATGCAATTTAAATTATTTATTTGTGCTTAAGCCCTGCCAACCAAAGCATAAGTTAGAAAGGAATTTTGGTTTCTGAAGGGTTCCTATTTTCAACCTTATTTTTGCAACCTTGAAGACCAGAACGTTCCTGTATTTTGCTCTTTCCTTGTTGTCTTTGTTTTTTAACTTAAGCTCAAATAACCCTGCTATCTCTTCACTCCAGAGAATGGAGCTTTATTTAAAAAAAAAACCAAACAAGAGATTGGAAAATGCTGGCAGCTGGTACAACTGCATTTGTTTTCTAGAGCATACCATATTTGAAAAGAATAAGTAGACAAGCAGAAAACGAGAAAGAATCGTCTTCCAAGCAGATAGGCCCTGTTTATCTAAAGTGGGACAAGGAAAACTTTTATCCCACATAACTTTTACTTTTGGATGGCATTTGAATTGGCCTTGAGTGTTTGGCAGCTCATCTGTTGAGCCATCTGTTTCAGATTATGCATGCTTGGAGGGCACATTGCACCCAGGCTTACAGTTCCCCTGAACACAAGAAATTTGAATTGGCTTTGCATTTTAGTGATCAGTAAGCATGGATGTGCATGTACATGTGCATGACACATCTAAATAAACTCTGTTTATTTGGGACAAATTAAAGCATTCACACAGCTGGAGAAAACTGAGGGGGCTTAGAAGGGGAAAGCCTTAGGCCTTGTTCACTGTCCTGGGCCCCCTGTCAGTGCTCAGGCAAGGCAAAAGAAGGGAAAGGCACCCAAGGTCCAGGAATTTTCTCTTCTAGACTGAAAAGTTCTGAATGAACTAAGAGGTAATATATTAGCCAGTTTTATGGCCCCTTTAAACAGTGTCTTAAAGGGATTGTAGGGTAGAGAAATTGCAATTTGGCTCCCTCCATTAATGAATCATCTCCAGCCCCATCTCAGTGCCAGAGATGAACTGGGCTGGGTAGTGAATCAGAGAGCTGTAACCAACTCTGTGAGTCTTTGTTATGCCTAAGTACATCATGGCCAGGAAAGAGGATTTGATCCATAAACTTTAATGGTGCATTATGTGAATCTTATATTATTTATGGCATACTAGTAGCACTTATCTTTTTCATGGAATCTGCTTTGAACATGACTTTTTTTTTTTTTTTTTTTAAGAATATACTGCTTGTTCCACCGCCTCCCTTTTCCTTCCTTTCCCCAGAATGCTGACTCAATTCCTTTTACTCTTTCAGTCAGCTTGCAATTTTAGGCATTTCCTTGTCCAGTTTTTAGGGGAACACTTACTTCCCTCTCATGAACACTTTGCAGAACTCCTGTGGCTGTTGAATCTCATGCTGGCTGGAGATGGAGGAGATTTCTTTGCAAGCAGTAGAGACTGACATAAGACCATCTGCTCTTCATGAAGTTCTCTGAACCTGTGGACTTGGATAGCAATTATGCAGTTGTGTATGAGAAGAAAATTTGGCTCACATAGTGTAGTGATGGATGGAATGGCAAATCTAGAACCAACCAGGAGATATGAGGGATAAATGCAGTTTTATCACAGATTCTCTTTCTAGATAATTATATTTATTTTTTACAAGTTTTCACATTAAGCAAACCCCCAGACCACATTATTAGCAAACTTTGAGTCCTCTGGCAATGAGGATCATTGACCAAATGTAGATATATAGTATTGTTTGGGCAGATCTTATTCAATGTACATGAAGAGTCTTAATTATGACATTAGATTGAGCTTGGAAATACTTTTTCTTGCTTCAAGTAACTCACATAGTTCATTTAATCAAATAACTTCATATCTGCAGTTAAATGTACAAAATCTAAAATTTGAGGCATTTTACTTTTTGTGATATTTTTATCTGCTCATCTGCTAAAAAATAGATCTTCATATTACATTGCTTATTCAAGTATTAAATTCTATTACTTTTTAAACTAGTAATCCCCAAAGAGCTATAGGAATTGCTGAACTTTATTCCATCAATGTAAAAAAATTGAGTTACCTGAAAGAAAAAGAGGTTCTAATTAGAAATTTTTCCTTGTTGAATCCTGTTAAGTGCTTTCCTCATATGAGAAATTTTTGAAGTTATTGCAAAGCAGTAAGGGCAGGGACCAGAACTGCAGATATATATAAAAGTCAGCTGCTTGCTAATGGTAAAGGGAAACAGAGACAGATTCTGTGCTGGTTTTAGAATCTGCCAAGGATGTGGGTGCTGTATTTTGGGCAAGAGAACTCTTTTAGCCTAATGCCATCTGGCTGCCTTTTATCTGTGCCAGTTGTTATACAGGCCAAGCTGCCTGTCCTGCCCCTACCATCTTTCTTGACATAGAAATTAAAGTAAAAATGCAGTAATTTCCAGTAGCCTGATTGGCAACATATCCATGAAGGGATTTAGAAACCCAAAGAAGCAATCCAAGCTTCTGTGCTTCTGTCAGAGACTTTGATCAAAAGTTTCCTCATCCATATCCTGAAGCAATCTTTGGATAGTTTTCCTCTTTCAAGCCTCACTGGCAGCAAAAACTTCTGGCTGTAGGATCTGCTTCAATTTGTTCTTCAAAGTACATGATAAATACAGTTAAACCACACATAAAACCTCCACACACTCTCACCTAAGGTCTTCTGTTCCATTCTTTTAATTAGTAACTGTATACCTGTATTTATAAATACAACAATACAGGTTTTCCTCACCTTGATCTCTACAAGGTGCCTGCATGGTTTGTATTTTTGGGCTGGCAGTTGTGCCATCTAGCACAACATGGATCTGTTCTGCAGTCCTCTGTGGGAGACCCACAGCTAATTTTTAGCCTGGGATTTATTCCCTACTTCAAAGAATTGGAGTTGAGCTAAATTAAGCAACTCATCTATATATTCATTTTACAGTTAACTAAATAGCTCTACTGATGATTTTGGTGTGTTTTTTTCTCATGCTCATCTGTATATATGTAATTTAGCATCGTTAATGCTATCACAAGGAAAGGAGAGAGAAATTCATTAAACCATTTTGTACAGTACAGTGAACTTGATTTCAACAGGAACAAATTATGCATCTTCACTAAACATAAAGAGACTGACAATCAAGAATGTTTCAGTTTTGGATGGCATTTGAATGCCTTTTGAATCCTGGAGATTCTTTCAGGAAGACTACATCTTCTCTTTCTGCAAAACTCATCCAGCTATCTGACCTTACCTACCTTATATGGCTTCTGCCTCTGTTTTATACCTAAAACCTTGATACTTCTCTCCTTTGGACCTCAGTGTTCTTTGTGTCAGTTTTGTACCTGATATATATTTGTCTTGTGAGCACCTTTGCAGGGGGTGGGGTGTCAAATTTGTTTGTCATTGAACTGATTCAACAAATTAAAATGATATTGGGATCTGAAAAATCTTGGTGGTTTGACAGTTGTGCATCATCCTCAATAATTTTGGTAATCTGATGTAGATATTTATAAATAACATTCTTCAATTGCTTCTCATATATTGTGAGTCTCATTTAAATTAGTATTACCAATAACAGTGGGAGTTGACAGAGTCTTTCAGGTTCTGCAGTGCGTTTTAAGACCAGAATATATTTAAATGGAATTTTATTTATGTAAAGGGAGCAAGTTTGAAAAATTGCTACTGAATCCATGATGTATTTTTCAAAGTCACAGTGATGATTACACTGGAATTATTTACCACAGCTGCATTAAATGCTACTAAAAATAATTTAAATAAACTTTTTTTATGAACGGTCACCAGACTTTTACTTTGTAGTTGTTGTATAGCTATATCTGTTTATAGCTGTATTAGCTCCACCTGTTCAACAGGTGAGATATCTTTTATTACAGCTAACAGGACAGGAACATAAGGTGGCACAGAGTAAAGGAAGTCCTTGTCAGCTCATGGAGTTCAAATTCCATTAATGCCCTTTTGCATCTGATCAGTCACATGCACACCTTAACAATTCCATTGAGGCTGAATCACTGCTGCATTACTTCTGCAACTTAATCTTAAAAAAAACCCAAACAAAATAAACCAACCAAACAAACCAGTAAACAAATCAGTCATTAAGCAAATAACTTGGTCATATTTAAGGATATTTCATATTTTAATTGCATTGTGCGTGCAATCAAGTGAGAGCATATTTTGAATTGTGAACTATTTACTGCTCTTGTACTTTATAGCAATAAGAGAATATTCAGTCTTTAATACTTAGCAATGATATTTATGTATGTGTTTAAAACATTTTTCATAAGGGCCAATATTTTTAGTACTATCTCATCAGGTTACATTCTATTATTGACGTAGAAGAATGAAAAAATATAAGTCAATAATTCAGGAATCTAAAAAACAAAGAGAGATTTTAAGGGAACATTCCTTAGTCTTACGTGTTGACACCAGTGGGATTATAAGTCTTGCACTTAAAGGAACATTTTGCCTGTTGATGTTGTGCAATAGTTGGCCAAGTAACAGAACAGATTCCACTCCCTGCTACAGGGCTGTAAATAAAAAAATCCCACATGGTAGTTTCTCATTTATGGACATAGAGCAGGATTGTGCTTTTGAGAAGGGGAAGTGCAGCTGAAGGAGCATCTGTGGAAATTCCTTCTGCCTGCAGAAAGAGCACTGCACTTGGGTATCTGATTGTTTTCACAGAGTGCAACCTGCAGGCTCCTTTACAGCTCTCAGCACTGATACAGATGTAGGCAAGTAATGCTTTGCCCTTGCTTCTCACTGTATTTGTCAATAATTTGTGATCTTTTCCATAGCAGCAAAAACACAGTTTTAAATGTCACTTGATCAAGGTTAACTAAAATGATCGAATCATCTCTGGCCTTGTCTACTCTGAGGGCTCAATCATTAACACCTTTTCAAATGTGATTCATTTTCCACTATTGTCGAGGCCTTTGACTCATCTCCTCACTGAACCTTTGGCACTCACTACCTTAACCTAGCTGAGATCTCTGTTCTGTCACTGCAGCTCCCATACTTGAGAGAATTCATTGCTGAAAGCAAGTGGAATATGATTTATATTTAGAAGAAGTTTTAACTACTAGTGTAAAATTAAATATGAATATTGTGTTGTCCTGAACAAGTTGGTACCTGAATTGCTCAGCTTGAAGATTGGGTTGCTGTAGTAGGTTACTGTGATTTGTGAGTTATTTTTTTCTTATGACCAATATTACTGCATTGGTGTTATTTTAATACTTTCTGAACCATTTTGACATTGTTATGGTTGTAATTAAGACTAGATGAAAATAAAAGAAAGTGGAGAAAGTAAGAATAGATAAGAAGATGAAAATAATTGGGAGGACAAGTAAGGAAATCTCAAGAAGATTGTCTTAAAGACAAACCATTTAATGAGAAGAAAAAATATCAAATGCTCTTTTATCTAATTACTTTATGTATCTTATAATTCTGAAACTAATTAATAATCTTTGTGAAGGGCAGAGTGAACTAATTCTAGTTTAGGGGAATGTTGGGGATTCAGTGTGTAGATTATATATTTTGATATTTTCTGCCTTCTTAAAACATAATAATCTTCTAAGTGTTTCAGAAAGGTGAGCAATGTGTTCCCTGCTCACAATATGCCTAAGGAAACAGGGAACAGAAGAAACTGTTGGTAAAAGCTTTTCTGCCTGCTACTTGGTAAACATATTAGTTTCCAATCCTCATTTTGGTTTAATATACACTACACACTACGATATCGATGTGTTTAATTTATAATGAGGACTGATGCTGTTTCAGCAGTGCTATTGCTTGTTCTATTTCTGTCAGAACATGCATTAAGCTGTTCAAGGAACAACGAAATCTCCAACTGCTACATTAGCTGGACATGTCAAATTAATGCCTATTGAAGATTTTTCTGGGTTTCAAATATGATCTTGAATGAAAAATGTCATTCTGCTGTCAGTGATCCAGCTAATTATGTAGAGGTTAGGCTGACCTCTTGTATATAACTACATTTTCTCTTATTCTTTTACAGCATGAGATGTAGCCCCATGAAACTGGCTAATATAAGTTAGTTTGACAAAATATGCTTACAATCTTAATTAAAAGATAAATTGTGTATGTTTTAAAACAGCTGCATTTCAGATTTTCCAACTCTACTATCAAATATGATTAAAGACATTCACTCAAGCCCTAATCAGGTTATTTTCAGTTTTACCATTCTCTTATTAAAAATTGAAGATTGTTCTTTCTAATTACTACAGTTCAAAAATAATTTTAGCTTTTGGATTTCTGAATACTGGCAATATAGATTACATCATTTTATAAAACAGAGAGGTACAATGATTCCATACTGTACTCTGTTTCTGCCAGATGAAGGAGTTTAAATTCAGATATATTCAAATACTTCTGAACATCTGAACAGAAGACACTTTAGACATTAAGAAATACACAATTACCTTAATATCCTAGATTTTGTTTCTTTAATACTGCTACAGTTTTATATAAATTTGATCATCCCACACCCCACTTTGAAATACTTTGAAAGTCTGCAAACCACCTTAAGAAGACGAGAGCACAGCACAAGATGAATTAGCAGATAATTCCTATGCAGTTTTCATAATGATCAATGTACATACTCTAGTAACTAGACATCCTCGTACAAAATATACTGTAGGACTCACAGATTACATGTTTTATTCCAAAGAAACCCAGAAATTAACAGATCTCTGCAGAAGCTCTGCTGGAGCCTGGCTAGATGATTGTAGTATTTTCTTGTGGCTTTAAAACACAGCAGCCTATCTGTAACCCTTTGTCTAGGAAACTGCAGCTGCATAAAATGTAAAGAGCACACAAAGCATATCCTGGGGTGGATTTCTAGATAAAGGCGTGCCTGCAGTCATGAATTCCTAAACCAGCTTGTATCACTAGTCCTGGAAAGTACTCTAAGATTCCTGATTAAAGGTCCCTTCAGTCCAAAGGCTGTCAAAGTTTGTATGATCATCTTCCTTATTTCTCAGGAGGGATCTTTCAGTAACCTAGGTGTGGGAAGTGCTGTTCTGTGTCAGGAGCATGGGTGTTACTTGGCTCTCTGAAAGCTGTGCAGTGTAAGACAGTCTGTTTGCCTGTGGGCAGGTTCCCTTGCATTACAGTCTTTTGATCACAGAACAGCGATTCCTTTTTTTGGCCAGGATTTTCTGTGTTGATCCATATGTTTCCTTTTGTTCTGTGAAACTCAAAGTGGTTTAATCCTTCTTACTTTTAAATCCTTGATTCTGTATACGCAGTGCTGCAGCTACAGCTCTACTTTGCACTGGAATTCCAGAGAGCTGGGTACCTCATTCGGTGCTCAGGAATGCAGGAGGCAGGACTGAGTCACTCCTCTCTCAGCCTCCGGAGTGCTCATGGGCTGTAGTAACACCTTTCCTAGAACGAGCACAACAAGTCACACTAAATGCCTGTGTGCTGTTTTGGGCTTCCTGTGCGCTGATCCATAGGGAAAACAAAGCTCTAAGAAAGGATGGACACTTAGGTTATTATTTCCGGGGAGACCAGTGGATATGATTAAAATGTTACCAGCTTTACTAACAAACGTATTTGGAGATCTATAAAACAGCAGTCATTAATGTTTGACTCTGACTGGTGGAGAGCCTTTCTGTGCTATCTTGCTGCAGCACATTTTCAAATTCAGCTCTATCAGAACAAGTCACTTTAAACTCTTGCACAGTGTCTCACAGTGAGGATTTGCACCAAAATGGTTGTGCTGCTGCTGCACTCCCTGCACTGCTGCAAGGCCCTTGTCTTCACCAGCCATTTGGCTAGTTCTGATTTGATTTGTTAGCAGTCTCTTGTTTGTCCAGTGTAGACATAACCTTGTGCACTGTACTTTTAAAGAAACAATAAAGAACACTGAGATCTGGTACTTATTTGTCAAAATGCCAGTACTTAGAATTGTAGAAAATCCTATTATACTTACAAATAAAAGCATGCTAATACTATTTTCCATGTCCTTTGGGTATCAAGTGCACTGTAGTAGAGGATCTTGCAACAAAAAATCAACATAGAGTAGTTCTTACAGAGCAGATTACAGATAAACATTTCCTGCAGGACAATTCATGTTGAATGCAAAAAGATATAAAATGAAACTGTTAAAGTTCTTGCAGTTCATTGATCTTTTGATTTTCTTATGTTCTGTATAAGCTTTCCTGAAAGCCCAGAATCCCACCACTCCTTACACAATTCACAGAAGATATTGCAAAAGGTCAAGATTCGTGGGGTCAGCAAAGGGAGAGACACAAGAATGGGGTTTCCACTGAGGAGAAAATAAGAGGTAAATTTAGAAAATCCTCCCGTTCCAGATTTCAGGAGCTCTTCCACCCTAGCCAAGCCCTGGTGAGCTGCTCACGGCTAAGCCAAGAAGGTCATTAGAGGGCATTGTTTTGCAAACCTGCCAACAGCTTTGAGTAAATTTTAGTAGCTGTGATTTTTCTCTTGGCTGAAAGTAAGTATGAAGTCCAGTTTTATGATCCAATGTCAAGTGATGACATCTCAATTCCAGCTGAGAAGCAGAGAGCTGTTTTTTCTTCTGGGAGCTGTCATTCTAGATTCGTGAAAATCTGCAGTACATCATTCACCATGAGCAGGCTGACAAGTGCTGTTGTAATTGTTATAGAGATGTCTGAGGCTCTGAGCTGGTTAACTTTAGGTGGTTGGAGGCATCCAGGACAATTTGTCTGTGAGAGGCACAGAATGATCAACAACAGCACAGATCTACGTGACCACACTAATTCAGTGTTGATTATATGAAGCTCATTATTATTTTAATTTGTAGAGGCCACAGTAGTTACCTTGAGGGATTCTTGCCCTCTGACTGTGGACACAGTGGTCATGCCTGATGACTGTGAGTGTGCACAGCCAGGGGGAAGGTACATAACCACGTACCTGGCACTGCCTGCTTGTTCCTGAGCTGCAGGTGCAACTTGGAGTCTGCCGCAGCAGCTTCAGAGAACGCTGTGGAAAGGCTCTTTGCATGAAGACTGCTGTGCACTTCACAGTTTGAGGGAGTAAAATGGGGGGGGGGGGGGGGGGGAGTTTGTTGTGTTTATTTTCTAACACAAAAGTTCAGGAAGGTCAGGCCCTCAGGAGCAGTCATTCAGCTGGAGCAGACCTCCCTCCTGGACAAGTGTTCTGCTCTGAGGGGACCTGGGGCTTTTAATTGTGCTCTGGGATGCCAGAGCTCTGCTGGCTGACCTGCAAAAGTCCCTTGACTCAAAATCCTTATTCCAGAGCCTTGCTGCAGCCCTGGGTCTCTTCCTGGACCTGGTGGGAAGTACTTGATGCAACACCCAGGAGAGAAAGGGAACAGCAGCAAAACACTGCTGAGCCAGATAGGCTGCCCACAAAATCCTGCTCCCAGGAGCTCTCATTGTCAAGACTCCAACTCCAGAGGCAGGTCCCAGGTCCCTGTTTTGCATTTTCCTTCTCTTTGCAGTGAGAACACATCAGCCTGGGTGTAACCTCTCTCCTGAGAGGCCACCAGTCCCTGCCAAGCTGCAAGACTGAGAGATGAAGGAAAAAACTGACAGAGCAAAGGACACCCACACGAGCTCACGGCAGCTCAGAAAACCAGGCTCTCCAAATGCCTACCAAGGGGCCCCCTCCCAAAGATACTGCTCTCCCCAAGCTGTAGCTTTACAATCTTTTGGTTTAATTTCCAGGTATTAATTATTCTGGGATAGTATTCCAATTTTAATCAAAGAAGAAAAAAAATCAACCTAGAAATATAAAGTCTGTGCTGTTTTCTAGGGATTTTGCTTTTGAGAGAAGTGTGAGGTGAAGTAGAGAGGTGACAGTGAGTACGTGAATGGTGTGAATATTTTTATATCTATTGTTTGCTTTTTATATTCTTCCCCTCCATATCTTCTTTTTTCTTGCTGAAAAAATGGCTGAGACACAGGTCGGTAAAGCAGAGCTTCTATAAAACCTTTATTAAGGAATAGGTGGGAAGGAGGAATCCCACATTTCATGACAGATGATGAGCACTAGCAGCTCAGGATGACTGCCGGCTGAGGAATGGCAGGATGCAGAGGTGGGGCATGAGCACACAACTGAGCTGAGGAGGACAAAAACAATGCCGAGGGGTAGAGAACTACAAACAGATAAAGAAAACAAAGCGTGTTGGGAAAGCTTTCCAATAATCAGGTAAGACTTCAGCTAATTTCCTCTTAACTGGTCCAAATGCATATTTCAAGTTTAAATGTGTGCGTAAACCACCCTGGGGTAAAGTATAAAAATAGGAACGTTTTCCCTTGGCCCTCGGTGACTGATGTATGCTGAGGTAGTGCAGAGCTCAGAGTAGGAGTGGAAATAAGCCAGTGGGAGGAGGTGAGCAGGTACAGGAGGAGCAGGAGAATGAGTGGTGACACAAGTATTGTTTGCAGCCAGTCCATACACAATAGTTTCCCATGGATTTGGAGAATGTGGTGCAATTTACTCCCCACTCCAGCTTGCTAGTGTCTTGTTGCCTGTGATGTCTCATAGTTTCTCCAGCCATAAAGGTTGCTCATCCCTTTCTTCTGGTTCCCCTCCCCCAGAAGAGCCACTGTTCCCCTGAGTACAAGCAGACAGACAGAAGGACATGTACAACGATGAGTTGCCTGGGCAGGCATCTAATTTCCTGTGAGTGGAGGGAAGCAGGAGGCCGAGACCAGGGCTGCTCCTCACTGCTGTGAGGATGCGTCGGGTCAGGACATCCTGCTGGGCTCACGCGCTGCTTCCTCCTGGGCTTTGTGCCCAGTTCTGTTGCAACTGAGCCCAGACCTGGTTCACCTCCTCTTTTGGGATTTCCCCCGCCTGTGTCATGACTAGACTGGAGAACCGTTCACCATGCTGGAAGCATCTCCAGCAGAAGCAGGGCCGACAGGGAAGGTGAGGGAGAGGTCGGGAGCTGGCAGCGGGGGATGTTGGCCACCGTGTCAGGCCAAGTACTCCGGCTCCGGGTTTTCGCTGCAGCTGCCTCGAGCGGGCTCGGGCTCCGGCTCCGGCACTCCGCGCCCGGTTTTGCGCGCGGCTGCGCTGCCGTGTGGCGGCGGGGGAGGCTCCGGCTCCGTCCGGCGGGCGGGCGCGGATCCGGTGCCGGGATTTGCCCGGGGCCGGCTGGGGAAGTTGCCGAAGTTGTGCGGCGAGTGGCGGGGCCCGGCGCGTCCTTCCTGCGGCCCGGCCGGGGGGATGGAACAGCATGGCCGCGCGCCTCTCCCTGGCACAGGTACCGGGGCTGCGCGCCCGGCCCGGCCCGCCCCCCCCCCCCCCGGGGCCC